>JADBHU010000375.1:0-25089 GCA_017140155.1 Fusarium devonianum | reverse complement strand
CCATCTCCGCGTCCCGTGCCGGCCCAGCGCCGCGCGCCGGCAAGACATTGTCTCAGAGTCTCAGATACACCACCCTCCAAATCCACACCCACCTCCACTGCCTGTCAGTTGCAAGCAAAAACAGAGGAGTAGCTCAGCTACAGACTACAATCCCAAGCAAATGATTATCTACGTTTCTAAAGCTTTACCCAACAAGACAAGTTAACATGATAGCTAGAGCATGATCAAGTTCTCAAGGACTCAGCTCAGGACCTCTTCAATAGGCTATACTCCATACGAGACAACCACGAGACACAAGACAAGTAAGACGAGCATCATGCTTATCAAAAGCTATCCCATCTTCAAATACACACTCTCTGCATTGCACTAGGCTAGATAACTGAGATGTGCATGTTTTCATTCTTTTCTTCTTCGTTCAATGCTCGCTCCCTGAAGAAACAAGATCCAATCATCATCAATATCATAAAACAGCCAGGCCACCTGGACCATGCCTTGTCGTAAGAATGTAAATAAATAAGAACAAATGGTTCATAGACGAGTTCGTGTTATCGTCATCATTTCCCATTGCAGCCGTTGTCGACCTTCCCAGACATGTGCGTCAATTTCCATCTCCATATCCATACTGTAACCCATACCGATAAACCTTACCCACCGCCAATGCTTCCCCAGTATCCTTTCCCTTCCCAGTACACCATAATATCTGTCCACCAAAGAATTTGCAGTCTAACCAAGGACTGGGCCCCTGTAGATTCTGTCTGCTGCTGGCTGGCTGGCTGCTGTTTCGCAGCGGCCCGCCGAGCTTTCAATCCCCTCTTGGAGCATCCCTTCACCGCCCCCAGTTCGCCATGACCCAGGTAATAAATGAAAAAAAAGAGAAGAGGTATCCAATTTCGAGACAGGAAAACGAGTTCCAAGCCAGACAAAACCAAACAAAACAATGCTCGCTCGCTTGCTTGCTAGATCCATAGGAAATCAAAAACGACTCCGAGACAGGAAATCCAGAAGATGACGACAAATGGAAGAGAATAGACCATCCGTTTGGGTGCGTGAGCAACAGGTCTGAAGTCCGCGAGAGCGACGTCAAGTGTATGGCGGCACTTCCCCCCAAAAGAGGAAAGGAAAGACAAAACAGAAACAAGAAAGAGAAGAGGTAAACCAAATAAATCGAAGGCATTAGGAAGGGAGAAAGCCGTGAGATTCGTCATCGTGACATTTTTTTTTCCCCCATCTCTTTTAATCATGTTTCATCCTTCGTTGCATTGCTGCTCATTCTGCGCGTGGTTGCATTCTGCCACCATCTTTGCAAAGTTGCGCACAACCTCGTTGGGGATCTGGTCCCAGAGGAGGGAGCGCGTGTACACTTCGGCTGCACCGTTTTGTTTGTTTGTGGTTCGCATAGTTGCGAGCGCCTCGGCCAGGTTTCGGCGGCCTTGGCTGGGAGAGGATCGTTCGGGCGGGGTCTGGAGGAACTCCTGCGAGTTAACACCGTTGTACTGCGCGGCCGACATGGAGAAGATCTGCTCATTGGTCTGGTCCTGGGTCGGCTGAGTCAACGCATCGCCGAGCTCAGCAAGCATCGACGGCGCAACGCCTTCCATCACCATGTCGTTCATGGCCATCGCATTGGGATTGCCCCAGTTGGCAGCGCCTGAAGGCTGGGGAGCGGCGGCTTGCAGGCTAGCCGACTGCGAGTTGACGCCGGCGTCCTTGAGAACGTTGTCCAGAAGGGTAGCTGAGGCAGCCCTGACGTCCTCGGAGACGCGAGGGATCGATGGAGTCGAGCGGCTCGAGAGCACAAAGGCACCAACGAGGAAAAGCATGAAGAGGAGACCTCCCTGGGCTGCGGGTTTGTCGCCCTCAGCGCCGAAGGGGTTGTTGGTCTTCTTGACGGGAACAAGAGTCATCTCCTGCTTGACCTCGGGCTCAACAGGGTAATCGTGGAGGAAGTTGGATGCATCCCACGCACCGGGCATACCCATGCCGCTCATGTCGTCAAAGGCGCCGGTGAATCCGTTGGTACCGGTCGCGGTCGCGGGTACGGCGTTGCTCTCGAGTCGCTGGACATGATCAGTGAGGACGCTGACCTTCTTCCTGAGCTCGCCGGTCTCGATAGTGTGCGCGCGAATCATCTCCTCCTTCTCGAGGTTGAGGTTCTCGATGTAGTTGGAGTACGATTGCTTCTCAAGGAGGAGCTGCTCAAGCTTGGAACGGAGTTCGGTCATCTCGTCCTCCAAGTCAGTGACGAGGGCAGTGAAGTGCTTCTTCTCGTCTTCCAGACGCTCAGTGTGCTGCTTCTTCCGCTGTCTCGAGTCAAGGCTGGTCACGTTCGTTAGGATCAAAGTAGAACGATGGCGTCGCAGTGGGGAGAGGGCCAGTCACTTACGCTGCTTGTCGGTTGCGAAGCAGGCGCTTCTGCTGCTTGAGCTCCTTGATCTCTTGCTCATCCGTGGATTGGGCAATAAGGTGGTCAATGTTGCTCAGGTTCCGCTCAGCCGGGATGTCGAAGCGGGCGTTCTTCTTGCGGATGCCATCGCCGCGGCGCATATCGTTGTGAGAGCGGATAGCGGGGCTGTTGGGGTGCATCTTCTTGTTCATGGGCTGCTGAGGGGCCATCCACTCTTTCTGGGGAGAAGTGGGGATGGACTGATTGCCGACGGGGAGAGACGAGAACATGTTGCCAGGGTTGGTGAAGGGTGTCGGGCCTGCCATAGTTCGCTGGAAGATGGAGGTATTGGCGTCGTACTCAGAAGAGACGCCGTCAAACGGGTGAATAGGAGTGCAAGTGCCGGAGCCGTTTCCAATGGACCAGTTGCCCGCGGGAGCAAAGGCGTTGTGCTGGTTCTGGTCGAGGCGCATGAAGGGGTTGTTGCTGTGCTGATCCAAGAAGGGATTGTTGGAAGGGACCGACTGCATGTCGACCGACTGCCAGTCCTCTGTCTTTGGAGAGAAGAGAGGAGGCCCAACGGCAAAGGATTCTCGGCGGCTGTCAGCCATGGGAGGCGAGAGATCTAGGCCGGAGTCGATGGCGTTTTGGTCCAGGATGCTGTCTTCTAACACGCTGTTGTCCTCGTCGTCAAAGTGCTTCTGCGACTGCGTTGTATCCACGGTCAGAGGAGATGGACGATAGAATGGTTGTTGCATTTGAAATGTTGAAGTCATTGTAGTGAATGTGTGGATGTGTGTGTGGGTATATGTGTGAGTGAGAGAGGAAGAGGAAGTGTGGGGAGTGTTTAAAAGAAGTAACAAGCAGAGGCTGTAACAAGAAAGAGAAGCCAAGAAGAGCAAGGGGGATTCCGAAGAAGGACAAAGATAGAAGACCAAGGGTCAAGGTGAAGAGTGAAGAAGAGCACAAAAGGCACGAAGAGGAAAGGCGAAGAAGAGGCTGGGTCCCGAGGGGGGGCGCGGTAAATAATATGATCTTTTTTTGCGCGGGAGAGTCAGTGAATCGATGCTTTTTGGTAGCCAGCGGTGAGCAGAAGGGGAGCCCACGGCGGGCGGGACGGGGTTGATGGGTGATGGGTGATGGGTGATGGGTGATGGATGATGGAGCACCCTTGGCTCTGGTGCTTTTTTAGCACCGGGGGCGTGGGTCAGAGACAAAGTGGGCGCTTGGGTGGGGTTGAGTGGCCGACAAGGCCAGGCCAGGCCAGGCAGAGCAAGGGTACAGTGAGTGTGACTCGATATTGAGCGAGCCCGGAGCGAGATACTTGGTACCCCCTCGGGTACCCTTGTTGCTGCCGAGGATTGGAGGAATGGGAAGAACCTGGGAGGATGATGATGATGATGGGGACGGAGGGATGGGTGATGGGTGATGGGCTCTGAGTACCAGGTACCGTATCCAGGTTTCTCATTCCTATCCGTGTGGGGTTTCTTGCGTAGGGTTTTGTTTCAAGACGAGGTGTTTCGCGTCGATGCCAAAATAAGAACCAAGCGGACCTTTTCTGGTTGATGGCGGTAAGAGAGCGAGACATTCAAGGATCTTGACTTCTGCTTTTACGAGCGCGCCAAAAAGAGGCTTGGAAGCTGGTTGAGTCCTGGGGCATGGCCCACGGGCGGGAGGCCGGAAGCTTTGAGACGGCGAGCGCGGGAAGTGACGGGAGAGGCGACAAGCGCAACGGTCGATGCTCACTTGAGCGTCTCGACCAACGATAACGGGTTCAAGTGGGAGGGTGGAAACCAAGGAAAATGCAGCGCGCGACTGGAACGTTTCTGCAGCGCCAGTGCAGCGAAACGAACGACGACCAGGGCAGACCAGAACGGGTAGAAAGTAAAGAGAGAGAGGCACACTCACCACAACAGTAAACAAAGGTGTGTGTGTGTGTGTGTGTGTGTCTGGCGCCCAAAGGTAGTGGATGGGCGGTGCGAGCTAGAGCTCTCAATGGTGCTGATGATGTACGGGTGTGGTTTCTTGGGTTGGTCGTGTCGCTCTTTTGACGTGCGTGATACGAAGGTACCAAGGAAACAAGGTACGGTTTATGCCGATGGCGCTGATGTTGCTGCACTCCAGATCTCGGAGGTGGTCTGCGGCCGAAACGAAACAGGATGGATTGGGTGCAATGCGTCAACAACAGACTGCTACTTTCGGAAGCGTGATGGACTCAAATAGGTACTGCAGTTCGGGCGAGGAGCTCCTTTGGTTATGTACTTACTCGCCGGGGCAAGCAGCCGGCATTTGGCCATGTGGAGCAGCGAGGCCAAGTTCCTGGGGGTCGCCGCTCGACGACGGCGATGCCTTTCCTCTGAAGATACAGTACGGCCATGGAACAGGTCTCTCGGGACTCACAGGGGACCACCTCTTGACAGGAGCATCGTGGATCGGAGTGCCCCACCCCGGGCCCCAAGGGAAGACGGATCCGACCAAGGATGGAGCCGTCACCGTCTCAGATTAACCAAGGCCCCTCCCAGAGAGAAGAACGGTAGGAGGAGGGGATGTGCTTGTTTGGATCGGTTATGAGCGCGCGCCAAACGGGGTGTGTTTTCCAAAGGGTCCCGCTCAAGTCGGAGGCAATTTGGACGCGTGTGAATGGAAAACTGGGAGCGAGCGAGTGAGTGAGTGCTGGTTGCGCAGGCGTATCATCGACGAGCCACACAATCAGGTGGATATGTAAGTTTAAGGTAGTAGAAGATCTGATGTGGGTGTGGAGGCGTAGGTCAGGCTTCGCAGGCCTCAATGAGGCCCAGCACACCAAGCAAACCCTCACAGGCTGGGAGATCCTTTTACGGAGGACGAGTAAACAATCGAGGACGGTCTACGGAGTAGGCGAATCATCATTCAATCAACCATATAACATAATCAACACCACCGCCATTGACAGCCAGAGTAGCGGTGATGAGATAGCACCAGATACATCTGTAACATCGACTCCATATCACCGCGGAGTGGAAACATCAACACGTAACAGGCCTCAGAGGAAACAAAACTATGGGCAGCTATACCACTAGCATTGATCAGATCCAATATGCAAACCGGCTTCCCGTTTCCTGCCACACGGCACGGCAAAATAGTCATTCATCCACACCGAGCAGGGGGACTCTCCTCATGTGGCATCCGAGCCCGGCACAAGCAGAGCATTTTCATGGCTGCCATTCGTCGTCTGGTGTTGGACATGGAGCCCGTGTGAAGGATACTGGGCCGTTTTGCGAGCTCGTGTGAGCTCGAGATAGCCCGTCGTCACTTGACCGCCGCTCTGTCGAGCCTTGCTCTCCTCAATGGCCCCCAGGCCGTGATCTGATCTGCCTGTGGGCGGTGCTCGAGTGGTGAGGCCATCGTCGATGGCTGCCCTGCCTGCGCCTTCTGTAATCGTTCTGTCGCTCACTGTCCGGAAAACCTGCCCACCACCCCAGCAACCCCACGCTCACAATAGCACACTGAGCCAGTGACTGCCATCTGGGTGGCGTCATGGCTGGAGGGCTGACAGGGGGGGTCCAACAAAGGGTACAGGGGCATCGGGCTGGCTCATGTTCGGAATCGACACGCGAGCGGCAGAACGGAGACTGAGAGGGAGAGGAACAGCCGTAGAAGAAGAGGAAGACACCAGGGAAGTAGTAGAAAAAGCAACAAAAACCACTATCCCAAGGAGCTGTTACAGCCCTGCCAGTAGACTAAATAAGTCGTGGGCTGGATCTAATCGCGGGAAGCCATGTGCCAAACTTGATACGCCCTGTGTCGGCAAAGCTAAAAACGGGAGCTTGAATGGCGGCTACAGCAAAACGGCCCTTGCTGCCGTGAATCGCAATGCGTCCAGTATCATCACATCTCAATTGGAAAACATCTCAGTACGAAAAAAAAAACAAAGATCTGGCTTAGCTTCGGGTTCTCCTGGACCGGGCCGGCCGCCTTCGTCTGAAACTCACAACCTAAAAATTCCAGACGTTGGGCACCAAAAAGACGGGACGCTTTTCAACTTTGGTCTGATGCCGCCACTTTCATCAGCAACCACTAGGCTTTGTTTCTGCGCAGCCGAGAGCCACTAGCACAAATGGCAAGCTTCCCATTGCACAGCTCAGCTGGCGGGCTGTGAGGTGGGGTAGGATAGAAGGTACCTTACCCAAGTACCTTACCGATGGCTGCCATGAGGTGGAACGGGACTAACCTCTTCATCAGCTTCATTGTGCCCCACTCAAATTGAGTGCGCATGGAAGACAATGAAACAAGGCATCGACAAAGCCAAAGATCGAGGGCTTGCTTCATCTAAAGGATCGAGTCTAGTCCTTTGCTTTTCTTTGCCTTATGGGTAAATCTCTTTTCTTTTCCCAACTAGCCCCAGCTGGTCCCAGATGCTTGACGCCCACTTCCGCCTCACCTTGAGGCTCGTATCCCATCTGGCTTCATCCTGGCGCCCATCGCCCATTGCGGTCATCATCACCAAGACTGCCGTTTTCACTGGTCCATTTTCGTCTCAGAAGGCGGGTGTACGGAGCCTTCGGTAATAGTAGAGCTGGGATTCCCTCGGATCTGACCTCGACCGAGCTGGATCGGGAGCTCCCAAACTATCACCTCTCGCAATCTGAAGCAAAGTAATTATCACGGGACTTACTTCACGTTCTCCAACCTGAATCTTAGGAAATATCCGTACCGCTAGGGCCTCTGGACTCGGCGCGCCTCAGACATCATGAAACCTGGCAGCAGGATTTCGCAAGTGCCGCTTGCCGATCATGACGGACAGCACCACAAATGCCCTCGCTGTTGATACCATCGCCGACGCCGCGTACGCACCAAGCTCGTGCTATCGTCTGATTCATGAGCAACATCCTCAGTGGCTCGCTCAGTGATCGTTTACTTGTCCACTGGAACTCACTCTCACTGTGGGTGGCTGGGGAAAACCGCCATGCGACGTGAAGCCTCCCGCGTGTGCGCGTTACGCGCCCCTCTCCCTCCCATCCAGGTCCTACCACTCGGCCTATCAGCCTGGTAACGCGGATCCACTGTGCTTCATGGCCGCAGATGGGCCGGCCAGGGTGCTTTCTCTTTCGAGCTCTGCTTTGTCGGTGTATTCCTCAATGGGCCTGTCACGCGTGCGCGTCCTGTCGATAGTCGATGAGGAACCGAGGCAAAAAAAGAACGAAAAAAAAAGTATACACCTTGTCGGCTGATTCCCTGCTGCCTCGCTCCTCGTGAAGGGAGGATAGATTCTCCAGCGTTATGGCTTTGGCTTTAGCTATGGCCTACTGCGTACCTAATCTCTTAAGCTCGGTGAGCATTTGGGTCAATGCTTCGAACTAGAAGAACCCTTCCAGGGCACCCAACAGGCGACAGAAATACTACACATACCCATCCACACCATGCTGGTCCAGCGACGGAGATATCCTCGCCAATAGCATACGATGACAGAGCATACTGACAATTCCATTGCTTTTCCTCACTATGATCCTAACCTTCACCGTCTTCTTTTTCTTCTCTTTCTGTTTGTTTAGGCAAGAAACGTCACTAGGGACAACCGCGAGACCTTATTACTTCTACTAAGGGTGGGCGGGTATTTCTGTCACCAATCGACCTGGTTCGGATCACGTCCCGCCAACTTCGCGCGCGTTGGGTCAACGGCCGGCGCCGTCCAAAACGGCCCAAGCTGCCTTCAGAACCAATCACTTAGACGAGGCGAGGCGAGTCGCCCAGACGGCCGACCTTGCTTGGATCGCGCCCTTCTTGACGTCCCCATTTGCCTCTTCTTAGCCTGCCTATCTAAGCAATCAGGCTTACACCTTGCACAATCGCTTTAGCCAATTCTGGCTATTCCCTGCCTAAGTGGGCTGTGCTCGACCTCTCGGATCTCCTTGAACCCAACGTTGGGCTACCAAGACCTCCGTCGCGTACATCTCAAGAGCCTCATCACATCCCGAGGCCGGCCGCATCAACGAAAAGAGGAGTGCGGACGCTCTTAATGGTCTCCTTATCACCGCACTAACGGTGTTACTCACGGTTCTCCGGCAAAAATGCAGCCCAAGAACATTGCCTAACGATCGGCACCTTGTTCATTGACGAAGCGTCGATACCGCCATTGTGACTCTCACGCTCGGCCAGGGCCGGTGTCTGGCCCCCACGGCCTAGGCAGGATTTTGGCATAATCTGTCATCTCGGCTTCAAAGGCACGTCCGTTGATTTATCGGCTGAGCACAGACAACATTGGGACCCGAACGGCCCATGACGCCTCTTCTGTTCCCGAGTATCAAATCTAGCCTGCGAGATGTTCCGGCCAAGGCTCAATAATCACAATGACGCAGCCTTGAAGGACCCGAAACTCTTTCCTCAAGCAGTAAGCCTAGCCTATGCTCTCGTTCCCTGAACCCAGACCACGTTCTGCCAATCCCCAGCTCTCACTTACATACATGCCAGTGAGGATCCCATGGCACAGGAGTGACTAACAACTTGGGGGTACCTTGTTTGCTTTGATGTTCAAGGGTCCAAATATTGAGCCATTCATAAAGTAAGGGCAGAACATCGCTGGAAGCCTACGGCAGAAGTGGGCGGGCATTCCCACGCCAAGAGGAAAAACTCTCTCCCCGAATATGCGGTCTGGGTATCCCTGACAAGAATTCGGGTCCGCGCCCACAACGAACGTGAATGCGAAGAAATTTCCAGCATGATGATCCACCTGTCTGGAGATTGCATTTTCTAATCGCCTTTTTGAGGTTATCTGGATAATGCCAGTCTTGACAAGCGTCAGGCAGACTCACGAGGCTGTGGATCGAAGGCTGGAAGATCTAGGCAAGAGGTCCTATTTTTGTTTTGTCTGGAGATGACCCTGTATCGATAATCCCCCCCACCCCTTATTTTGATCTTCTGAAACCACTATGGAGATACGGGAATAGACTAACAAGAAAATCCCCTACCAAAGTTGCAGGGGTCCCGAGTTGGCCGAGGCGATATCCCGCAAGGCTAGACTCGCTCATGATACAGAATCTTGGTCACTTGGAAGAACGTCGATTGTGTCACAGCCATGTCGCAGCCGGCAATCTGCAATGACGCCAACAGTATCTCTATGACGAGTAAGTATGCCGTGTCGCTTTCAAAAGTCTCGGTGGACGAAGCAGACTTATTGCGGACTAGCTTCCGTCTTGCAAGTGCAATTCCATTATCCCAATGGAGTGTCATTTGCGAGTTTGAGGTGCTGTTCGCCCCTCGAGAACGTAACTTATCGAAGGCATAGTACTGGCGGGTCAGGATTATTGAACGGGAACTGGCGCTTTGCTTCTTGGGCGCGGAAACATGCATTCGGCAATTATGGAGTACGAAGTTCTTGAAGCCAACATCCATGATATTGTCCGCATGATCCGAGGATCGAGGATCACCTGCAGGATGCAAGCTTATGCTTACTATTTTGACAGGATACACAACACTACAATCCTGGCAGCCTGGGGGTTCCAACATTGGCGTCTGACTGCATAGGATCCTCCCTGACCAGCCTCTTTGCTATGAGCAAGATGATGTTGGCTTGTCTCTTACCCTACGCCCAAGAAAATCCGGCGGTGGAGCAAAATGTGCCATTGCTACGGCTTGGTGTCCAGGGGTTCCGATGACTGGAAGACAGCCTGATGGCCACTCGATCTTGGAATCGGCCATGCTTCTGAAACATGTGGCTTTTGGGCCGACGGTTGGGTTCTCAAAGTCTGGGGCGAAAATCAAGCGGGGGGATCCCCGACACAGCGGGCTTAGACGGATGACGCTCCGAGATCCAAACGAGTTCTCGGTCCTATTTGGGGCAACAGGATCTTGCGCCCATGTTTCAAGATATGTACGAGAGACAGGTGCGGCGCGGCACTGCTCATCCGGGCAGATGTCAGTCTTGTTGGTCGTGGGAGGCTTGAGACCAGAAAACCAGCGCCTTGCATGCGCTTACGATAGACTTTGACGATCCTTGCGCTTTGCCCATCGCTCAAGGGCGAGCACGAGTCCATCATAGGTAGCCAAGGGAAGCGGCGCTGCAGCGGCCGGCCCGGTAATTTCTGTGCGAGGGCTTGTCTTCTACAGACTTACGAGGCACAAGTCACGGCATGGAGGACGCGAGCTACGATCTCGAATCTGGAGACTGTCGAGTCCGTCCAGCATTGAGGCAGCTCGATGTCTCAGATCGGTTTATATGCCAGAGCTTGCCGAAAGTGCGTCAATGGTTGGGCGAATTCAGGAACGAAACCTGGCGATGCCACAGTTCTGCATGCTTGACTCGTTGTGCGCGCTATGTAGCATAGCGCCGTGTAGATCTGTGCCATGATGAGTTGTGTGTTCGCTCGTTACTCACGATGGCTAGGCCTTTACGAGATATTGGACCTGATTCGACTGCCAGGAGCCTCGTCCGAATTGCTCAACTCCATGGACTCGGTGTCGGTCACCTAAGGGCATGGCGAACCCGTCTCTTGATTCGTTGTATGCTCTTGCTAATGATGCTCCTTGATCGTACACCACCTGAGATCGAGTCTCTCCATCGTCGTGTCTCTCCACCGTACACCCTGTGGTGCTCAATCTCTCTATGACCAGATCATCCGTGATCTCATTCCCTAGGACTTCCCCGCGTCCCTGTGCGTCTTCTATCCGAAAGCTCTCCTCTTCCGGCCCCCCAAAGTCGTTCTCGTGCCTCGGTGACACAAGGAAGGCACCGGCCCTGGACGCCAACTCTGCTTCGGTAGATACATCTCGACCTTTGTGGATGTGCCGCGCTGTGTGCCATGCAACCGAAGGGGCCCCCCTTTTCGCTCGGGGCGACTCCTACACAAACCCCTCTCCCGTCTCCCCGTTTGTGCTGTTCAGTCCCCGGTGCTGCGCGCGCACGCAGCTCATCCTCTTCCGTGGCTTCGGAGTCCGAAGCAAAGATATAATGGGGACGCTGGGGATATGGGCACTGGGGTGTCATAGGTGCGGGAATGGCACCGTGAGCCGAAAGAGAGCCAGAGAGACGAAACAAGCTTTGCATCTTTGATACCCGTGTGAGGGAACAATGAAACTGGACGTTCGACAGACTGGCTTTCAACATGAAACTCACCAACTTCCCCATACTCATCCCTGCTTTTACCGCGCAAGTGAGCATTCTCCGTCCTCTACTGTCTTATGCGTTTTCGCAGCACCAACTGCTGAGCTTTACGACAAACGTCCACAGCGTCTAATTTTGCTATGCTTCCCTTCGAATAACGCCCATCGTCTTGACCCGTATAAACGACATCTTGCTAACACCGTACAATCACCAGATCTACATCGATGCGCCCCTCGTCATAAGCTCCGACCTTCTCAACATCCCCTTCCTCCCCAACGTGGGCACCCTCATCTCGGAGCCCGGCTACGAGCCTCCGCTCGAGGCCACGTTCGTCCACGGCAGCGATTTCTTGCACCGCGACCCGGACGGTCAAAGGGTGCGCCTCGAGGTCTCGAGTGTTGCGCGGGATTCCTCCGGCGGAATGCTGCGCTTCAACTATAACGGCATCGTCGGCATGATGGGAGACGAGGGAAAGGTAATTCGAGGGGACACAAATGCTACGACGACGGGGTTTGGCAATGCCTGTGAGTCCACTGTTCCATCTCCCGAGCGCGTGCGCCTGACGCCCATTCTTCCATTGTCTCAATTATCGACCTCTGGACTGGGCTGTTGATGAGTTTGAGTATAGAGCGATTGGCTAATGACCCTAGTTGTTCAGGTTAGGTTTGAGACAGATGCTTTCGACCTGAAACCGCTGGAGGACAAGATGTATGTAGGTTCAGGCAGATTCATCGTCGAAGAGAATCAGCCTATTATCGTGGAATACAAGATCAGCGAAGTAGCTTCGCCATGTAGCGAGGGGCTGCAGGCTGGATGAATGGCTGAAATCATGATGGTGGATGTGTATGCGTGATTATTTGAATCTGGCGTCTAATGGGGATTGTACTGGTCAATTGCTTCTATACGCAAATCATGTTTCCAACCGTGAAGTCTATCCGCAATGGTGAAAAAAGAAACGGGTCTCGTGTCGATGATACAAGAAGATGACTGTAAAAGGCACGGGTTTGTATGTTTCCTCCATATTCGGTTCCGCTTTTGCAGCCAGGTCTTATTCGAATATATGGTCGAGGCTCCGAAATCCCAATCTGTAGCCTTTTGTTCCTGCAGGGAATGCTCTGTCCATGTTTCTTCACCCTTCTGCTGACATTCGACCCAGTTTCGAAACATGCCTCCCAGATCGTACACGTCTAAGCTCATCCGTCGGACGGCTATTCCGTATTCTCCCGTCCTCGTATGTCTCAGGATGGTATGGTGTACGCCCCTACGCTTAAAACAGCATGCAGTTATTGGGTCGCACCGGAAAGCTGCAGAAGACGCTCCCCAGCCCGGAGATTAGCGTACTCGTAGGCCTTGGACTCCGGTGGGAAGGTGCCGTTGGCAGCCCAGAGATCGATCAGAGGCTGCATGGGCTCCAGCTCGGATGGCTTGAGCATGTCCAGCGCGGTGGCGGTCAGGACAAAATGAGAGAAGCAACTGTTGAGCTGCTTTTCCAGGTTGAGGTGGTAAAATGGCTCCGTAAAGTGCGCCCAGTAGAGGTGAGCGTAGACGCGGAACATCTGTCGGAAAATCATCTGACAGATATCAACAAACTTATCGGGAAAGCCTGATCGCTTGCCGATCCATTCAGGTTCACCGGGGTTCGACAGCTGGGAGAGAGGTGTGGTGGTGATGGAAGAATTGTGAGAATAAGAAACGCCAGAGTGGTCGGTTGGGAAGATGTTGGTGTCATCAATCTTTCCAGAGATCCATCGCTGCATGAGGGTCATGTACTCATAAGCCGGAAGCTCGACAGGCTCCCTATTCCTGTTAAGCCAAGTAAATGAGTGGTTTCTGATTACGTGTTAGTATAGCGAGCTAGGTTGAGGGGATCATTCATTGCTCACGCTCCAGCAGACATGCGTGGGCAGCTAGTCGAGTTGCAAATAGACGAGCCATCGTCTTCCTTCTCGTGCAAGACCCGGACAAAGTTCCAGAGGTTGCGGTAATGTTCAACAACTGTAATTGATTAGCGCTTTGAATGCCACAGCTTAATCCTCAAAGGTGCATACCCTGGTGTGCAATCCATTCGCCTTGCTCCACGGTCTTGGGCCGGGCACTCAGTGTCATGAAGTTGCCTTTGACAATGTGCTTGGCGTACTGGGCATTGAGCCACAGGGGAAGGGGACGGGGCAGGTGGTATGAGGAGCTGATATCGTCGGTGCCCATGATGCCGCTGGAGTCATCCATACCGATTGTCTGGGCGAGTGATGGTGAGTTGGGCAGAGGGGGGACTTTCGGGGCCAGAGTGGCCGAAGATTGGCTCCCTTGAGATGAAGCCTCAGGTGGGGGCGGCTGGCTGGCCGTGGATGAGGTCGGGCTCTTCTGAGGACCAGTAGGCTTGGTCGAGCCGCCTCGAAATCGGGCGTTGCTGTATGATTGAAGGTCTTGTCAGTAGCAGATCAAGCGTGAAAGAAACAAAAGAAGCCGAGTTGGGTTGAGGTGGCAGCACACTATGCTGGAACTGGGGCAGTTGGTTGAAACATTGCCTGAATGACCAACGACAACTGGAGCAAAGCGCCTCGCCTGGCAGAAAGTGGTATTTGTTCAGTGGTGTCCTTTTGCAGGGGGTGATAGTAGTGATGAGTGATTGGAGGTGTAGGCTTCGGTTGATATCCCGGGATTGATACTATGATGGCAGAGGCCAGAGGTTTGCATCACCGCGATAAACAGTTTTTGTGAAAGGCTCGCATGCTTAGCGTTGGATCTCGGCCTCCGTAGCCGCAGGCTTTGAGAATGGTGATTCCACCCACAGCCGTATTTGGAAAACATGTCTTGGATGTCATACCATGGAACCACATGGTGGGAGTTCGGTTGTGGACAGCCAGACTCGATCCCGTTGACAGTTGCCCCGCGACAACGAGAAAATACTTGATCAAGAAGGTGGAGTGCACCCAATTCGTTATCGGTGACGTTGCGCTTGCAAAGAAAAAATATATGTGCTGACACAGGACCAAGTTTGGTGGGAGCATTTGCCATCACTTGTTGGCAGTTGACGAATGACTGATGCTCCTTCACACAAATATCCATCAAGCATGGGCGATGACTGACTTGGAACAAGAACTGGACCAGACAGGGCAAAATGATAGCGAGTCAGGTGATAGACATACGAGATACATGAAAAGCAGACAAAATAAGAGACAACAAATGCTACTTACATGCCGGAAAAAAGGTTCGACATGGTTGATAGAAAGGCGGGGTGAAGGCGTGAGAGATCGCGAGGGGCGCAGTGCAGTTCAGGGTAAAGGGCTGAGCTGAGCTGAGATCCGAAGTCGCTGGTCGCTGGTCGTCGCTGCTGGCCGCGTGCGAGTCGAGTCTCTGCGGTCGGGCTGATGCTATTTTGGCCTTGGGTTGAGCAGAAGGGGTCAACTGTGCTCCTTTTCTTGACTGAGCTGCGTGATGTCAAGTCCAATATCAAATATCAAAAGCTGGCGTCGGGTTCGAGAAAGGGGGTTTTTGAGGTGTCGGTGTCGGCCAACGAACAGTGGCTACGTACCCCGTAACTGCCCAAGCCTTGGGGAGCGCCACGCGCTAACGCACCTCTGAACATCCCTTGCTCCTTCCCGGGCCTCCTGCGGCTGGCTTTCCAGGGCCACCTGAGGCACACTAACCCCGTTCCAGAGGCTCAAGCCTCTCTGCTCCACCAACCTGCTGCCACCTGCGACGAGAATTGTGGCTGGTGGTGTCCCCAGAGCGTGTGGCTAGTGCGCAAGTTTAGCCTCAGGCGTAGCGGTCGTCGCCAAACCGATATGGAGGCAAAGCTAGTAGGTTAGCTTCGCGACTCTCGTAACTTCGTTTTGCGCATTCCCTATCCACGCATCTGTCTTTGATACAATTGGACCCCCACAAGGCGACAGAGTGATCTCATCATCGCACCTTCCAATATGTCCGACTCAGAAGATCCAGCACTTGACCCCATCGACGAGGGTGGCGATGACCTTTTCGGCGACGAGGGCGACGATGATATCGATGTTGCATCCGTCAAGGAGCGCGTTGTCGACGACGACCTCGCTTCAGATCCAGAAGGGGACACCTATGCGCGGTATCGGAACGACGACGATGACGAACAGCAATTCCAGACAAGAGACCGCGTTGTCATGGGCGTCACGACCTACCGACACCGAATCCCCAAACCAAAAGATGGCGCGGTTCGTGTTGATAACCCTCTGCCTAGCCGCGTTCAAAGCTGTACTGACCCAATGCTTCTCAGCTCCGAGTCCTCCGCGTCCCAAAGTTCATCAAGATAATGCCTGAGGAATACGACCCAGAAACATTTCAGCCCACCGAGTTCGATCTGGCCAACGCCAAGTCTGAGCATCCGAAGCACGTCGCTCGAGTTCGAAGAGATCACAGCACCGACGAACTGAAGAGCAACACCAACATCTTTCGCTGGAGCGATGGGTCAGTAACCATCTCCATCGGTGGTGAGCACTACGAAATTCAAAAGAAGGCACTCGCGCCAGCGCCCGACCAGCCCTACAACGAACTCAACGATGGCCACTACTATGCTGCCGCCGCCGAACTACGCAGCAACCTCCTCATGACGGTTGGCCACATTACAGAGCAGTACAACGTCCGCCCGAACAAGGCTGTTGGCGACGATGCACTATCCGTCCTCGCCGAGCGAATGGCACAAGCCAGCAAGTCTGCATCGGGAGGAGAAATGATCATTCGAACTACCCGGGATCCAGAACTTCAGAAGAAGGAGGCCGAGCTGGCAGAAAAGGAGAGGACAAAGGCCCAGCGACGACGCGAAAACGCAGCCGCCAAGATGGACGGCGGCTACGGTCGGTCTGGTCGCGGAGGTCTTTCGATTGGAGATCTCGAGGGAGGCCGCCGAGGCGCTGGGGGCTCATCTCGCAAGCGTGGTGCGCCCGGTTCCGGCAAGCCCAGGCGGCAGCGCGACGAGGACTCTGACGAGGATCTTGATCATGCCGTCGATCGCCACGAGGGTTACAATCTTGATGATGGCTTCGTTGTTGGCAGTGACGAGGAGGAGTTGGACAGCGAGGCCGAGGACGACGAGGAAGAGGTGCTTGAGGATGACGAGGATGAGAAGCCCCGTTCCAAGCGACAGAGGAAAAGGGACCGGAGCGAAGATGCGGAGGACAGTGATGCCGACCAGGTGGCCGGCCGGAGCCGACGGAGGAATGTCATTGATGATGATGAAGACTAGGACGGTACTGGTTGGTCCGTCTACAGGAAGACCGGGAGCGTGTAGCCTCACCGCAAAGAAAAGGAGTTGCTCTGTATTATGATATTTTAGACGATAATCTCGAAGCGCGGTAGCAGCGGGAGCCAAGTCAAGCTCTCTTGCTGGCATACAGCTACGTGCCACTATTCCCAATGCCTTGCATCTTTTTTAACACAGGCGTGCGTATGAAAGTAGCATCTTTAGCTACTAGTAGTCTGAGCCTTCCTATCCATGCTGAGTGAGGTGTGTGCGAATGGTCACTTAGGTAGCCTGACGTGCGGCTGTGGCTGCGTGCCGAGATTATGGCTGATGATCTCATTGGCAATCACATGCTTAGGTTTAGTGTCAAGTGTCTACGTACTTTGTTGAACGGCGGCGCTGCGAGGAGCTCCACGGCCTCAACAACCATTCAGCCCATCCTATAAAACGGGCTCAAGCTTGCGCTATTGCCTCTTATCGCAGAGGCTAGACGCCAAAGTGCCGCCTTGCCAGCCTTGCATGTGGCATTCGTGGATCCTATAATGACCTAGAGGCGCGTGGTCTTTGCTTGCGATCACGCTCACGCTCACACTCGCCCTCGCCTCATCTTCGCCCTCGCCCTCGCCCTGAAGCGTACCCTTCGGCCTTGTTCGATGGTGCTTGCGATCGTTTCTCGGCAATAATAATGGGGGTAGTTGTCGCAGTCTGGGGTGTCGTCGTGGATGTAACCGGCTTCTGGCAGAGGGTGAATACGCTCCCCCCCACGGCTTTGCTGATTTGCGACAGTCGTCGTCTCTAACCATGTTGCTGCAGAAACTCCGAAGCTGGTATACGCGCAAGACCCCCGTCGAGCTATGGCTAGATCTTCTGCGGACCGCCGAGGCCTTCGAAGACTGGGAGGAAGCCGCACTACACCTAGACAACCTGCTTGGCCTAGACCTTTGGTATGGTCCTTCTTTGAACGCTGTGGCATGCGATCCGATCTAACATGATACAGGAGAAATAACCCGGCTTCAAAGTACTATGACTGGAGGCTCATCGCTGAGCGACTCGACTCCCTTGCGAGCGCACGCGAAGATGGCAACTTCCAGCAGCTCGTCAACCTACTGCGATCCGGTCTCGTCAGAAATCTAGGAAACATTACTTCACCAAAACTTTACAACCGATCATTCGCCGGTACAAAATATCTCATCGATGAATATATCACACAGATTGCCGAGGCGGTGGAGGACATTCGCGCCCTTCCGACCAGCCCATCCGCCATTCATGGAACTGGATCATCATTGACGACGCAGATGAAACTAGACTGCATTCACGACACAAGGCAGGCCTTTGGTAGAAGTACTCTCGTCTTGCAGGGCGGTGCCATCTTTGGCATGTGCCACTTAGGAGTGGTAAAGGCTCTGTTTCTGCGTGGCTTGCTGCCCCGCATCATCACTGGCACTGCTACAGGCGCCTTGATCGCGGCCCTCGTCTCGGTGCATACCGAAGAAGAGTTGCCGGGAGTCCTGAGTGGTGATGGGATTGACCTTTCGGCGTTTGCCACCAAGGGCGGAAACGAGAATGGTGATCTCTCGACCAGTCAGACTCTCCATTCACGATGGGAAACTCTGTTGCGGAGGATCCGTCGCTTCTCAAAAGAGGGTTACTTTCTCGATGTTAGTGTGCTCGAGGAGTGTGTCAAGGCCAACGTGGGGGATCTCACGTTTGAGGAAGCGTACAATCGCAGCAAAAGGGTCTTGAACATCACAGTTGCGACAGAGGGCCAAGGAGGTGTTCCTACACTCCTCAACTACCTCACTGCGCCCAACGTGGTATGTTTTCGTCCTTGACAGTTTATCTCTGAAGCTAATGCTAACCTCCGATAGCTGATCTGGACCGCTGCCGTGGCGTCTAATGCGTCCTCGCCGTCGCTGTATGGCCACCGCAAGACTACAATGCTCTGCAAGGACGCTCATGGCAACATCGTTCCATGGGCCCCTGCCAACACCATCGACTTTCGACACTGGACGCATACGTCCTACTCTGACCGCGACTCACCTTTACGTCGCATTGCCGAGCTGTTCAACGTGAACCACTTCATTGTCAGCCAGGCTCGACCATATCTCATTCCATTCGTTCAATCCGACATGCATGGGCCGTCGCTGGTGGAAGCTCGAAGCAAAACGACGCAGGTGTCTGCCTTCCTCGTTCGCATGGTTGGGCTTGAGATAAGGCACCGCCTACGTCAACTAGACACGCTGCGTGTGCTGCCCGCAGGCATTCGTCGCTTCTTAGTCGACGAGCAGGTACCGGCCGCTTCTATGATGCTCGTCCCAGAGGTGACTGCGGGAGACTTTGTGCGGTTGCTAGAAACTCCTACGCGAGAAACTCTGGACTATTGGATCCTGAGGGGCGAGAGGAGTGTGTGGCCCGCCGTGGCGGCTCTGAGGATCAGGTGCGCTGTGGAGAATGAGCTGGACAGGTCTTACCAGGTGGTCAGGAAGTTCAAGGCTCCTGGTCTACGACGGAAAGGGAGCATGACGGCGAGCATGGACGCTGAGCGTAGGGAACACAATGGCCACTTTGGCCTGATTGGAACACATGCCGATGCAAATTGAAACAAGGGCGTCGCTGAACATGACGGGATACACGATGACAAGCCATATTAGCGCCCAGGATAAAGCTGTAGTACACAGTGCTGAATACGAATATTTGGATAATGAACTTTTCATCTTGGGCGGCTCTTTGTCCATTCTTTGAGTGCAATCATAGCTGAGGTTCATTGTAGCTCCCGACAAAGGGTAGCTTTGTCGACCAAAGCGAATGTTGCAGAGAACAGTTGCATTATGTGGAGCTACTCTTTGATCTGTCCGCTGGCTGATGTTCAATTGTCTATATGTTCGGTGCGCATTGTGTCGCTCAGGCGTCAGGCAAGTAGAATGCATTCACTCAAGGAAAGATGGTTTAACATCGAGGCGCAGGCTCGGACCCATCTCATATAAATACTAGGCTCATCCGCGTTGATGGTTGCTATCTGGATAAAAACGATCAAGAACTGACCGTGAATATAGCACCACGAACTAGGATCACTTCTGACACAACACTCAAGTACCAAAACGAGAACATCCCACCAAGTTAGCCCACGATGAACGGCGAAGAGCTAGCGACCCACGAGATCAATCCTTCGCAACAGCACAAAAGCACCTTCATTCTTCTACACGAGCGAGGCTCCTCAGGGAGTGACCTTTGCCGTGAGCTCGGCGATGCCCTCCAGCCTTGTTCCATCACCTCCGCCTTGCCAGGAACTCGCTTTGTCTTTCCGGATGGTCCACTCACGAATCCCAGTGGCGGCCGAGACTGGTACAGCCTCGAGTATCCCGGGCAAGAGTGCGCGGAGAATGCGAGTATTGATCAGTGGAGGCACGTAGCCTATGCCGCGGAGCAAGTCGACATGATCGTGGCGGACGAGGCGGAGAGGATAGGCAGGAGCAACATCTTGGTCGGAGGCGTAGGTAAGGGATGCGCCGTTGCAATGTACGCGATGATGGAGGCGGAGAAACCGTTGGGAGGGTTCGTTGGGTTTGGCGGCTGGATGCCCTTTGTCGAAGATATCAAGGATGTCGCAACGACGGGTTTGATGTATCACTCTTCGCCTCCTGTTGCTCCCGCGACTACTGGCAATGGCCTGCACGGCTGCGCGGCACCTTCGCCTCTTCGAAACGAGGTATCGGCAGAGGATGATGGCACAGATATGGACTGGCAGCCGCAGGTGAGTGACAACGACGACATGGACGTCGATTCGCGTGTCGTTGCTAACCAGCACAACCAGGAACCCGATGCGCGGTCTCAGATGCGCACACCGCTCCACGACCAGTCGCAGAAGGCGAGGCTCCAGCGCGTCACCAACTTTCTCCGCCATTTCGAGTGGGAAACCCAAGGCGGGTGGACCACGGCTTCGGCGGTCGATACGCCCGTGTTTCTGCTACACTCGGCTTCTGACAACATTGTTCACTTCTCTCACGGCAAGGAGGGCCTTCAGATGCTGCAGAGTCTAGGCTTCCGGGCGAAGCTGAAGATGCTCGACTCTGGAGGGCATGGCGTGGACAGGGAGGCGGTGACGGAGTTTCTCGACATGATCATCAAGCACAAGGTTGGTCCGTGGGAGGATGTCATGGCTTGCTTTCTAACCTCGTTTTGCTAGAAGATTTTGTGGGTTAGTATGGAGGATGACGTTGTTGAGAAAGGCGGTGATGGGTGGTAGATGAGAGGATGAGTCCAGGAGAGGTAAGGGACTTGCAAACTACCTACTTCCATCAGCCGAGTGTCCGAAATGAGTGTGCTTAGAGATACACCACAGAGTGCTAACTAGTACTTGGATACCTTACCTGCTAGTAAAGACGCCAGAATTAGATGGCTTGCACCACTATTAAGGCCTCGCGGCCTGAAGGTATCCCTTCTGTAACAGCAGGAGCGCCGCCCATTGCTATGTTGGTTGACCGGTGAGGCTCAAAATCACTTTGGGCCGTCGTCCCGCGATACCGAGGGGTGAAGGAAGCCAACAAAGAAAGCTCTTGGGCTGGAGTTGGGCATTCTCGACGAAGGGCATCAAGCCATGGAACGAAAGTTCAATGCGATTTCTATTGCTTGAAGAAAACCATGCAGATGGATATGATATACTGGCATAGCAGAGTATAGACTGGGTTTCCATGGTAGCGATGTCAAGGCAAGCTTGCCTTATCGGGTGGTTATGCTTATCGTTAAGCTTGAGAGGAGTGATGTCATGTCACTGCTGCCAAACGTCACCCAGTTCAAGCCTCGCTTGCTTGACACTTTAGCCTCGGTTACGACGCAGTCCTTCGTGTCAAACGCCTCATATACGGTTCGTCTCATCAATTAAAGCCGGCCTGAATGTCAGAGCGAACAGAAGCCGAGAGATTGCATCACACGTTCGCGCCAATAGAACAAGTAAAAGCTTACGCGTTCTCGACCAGCTCCAGAGTCACGTCCGATTCAAGCCTGTATTACCCGACGACGCCATCAGGATTGAGGTGGCGGGTTTGACTGGCAAACAGCGAGATCCTGTCTCGTAGTCCAACGGCGCACCAACGTGAAAAGGGTTAGAGGAGGCTCTTTGCTGCACAAATCACGCCACCTCGACGAGACTTGGCAACTCAGCAACAGGAGGTGGTGGTTCATCCGCATGATGCCTCTGAACATCCTGTTTGTAGGCAAGTAGCAAGATGAATAATGTCCGTCTTCCTCCCAGCAACACGGAGCCTTGCTACCTAGTTAGTAACGAGGTCGCGTTCTGCACTCCATGTTAAGCTGCTGCCTACTCATCACTCAGGAAGCCACCCGATTCCGAGTTCGTGATTCGGTGCCACAAAGCATCTCGGGTCAGGTTTGCGTTGTTTGATGGGCCGCTTTCTTGGACATACTACGTTGCTGCTGTTGGCACCGGCGTCGCAGGGTAGGATGGAGTACGTATGCTGATGAGGGAGGTGGGCTTTTGTGTGAGGTCAAATCGGCGACGCTGCCCACTTCTTGATCTTTCTGTTCTACAACAAGAAATTACATCCAAGGCGATCGTTTGTGTCATAGAGACCGAAATTAACATCTGTAAGTAACACCGTGACCGGCTTTATCTCCGCGTCAGCTGTACAACCAACGTCTTTTAAGCGACACAACACAAACTCGCTGCTTATACGGACGAAAAGTGCCACCACAGCTCTCAACAAACATACCCTATTGCCTACTCGCGATCAATCCAGATTCGCTTCAAACGATTAACATGGAAACTGACAGCAATGATTGCACTGGTTCATTCAACTCCTCCCTCTCACCCTCGCCTGCATCCTCCATCTTTCTCGAAGCACCCGACTTGTCAGACTCTGCCGTTGCAGACTTTGTCGATATGATTATGCGCAACAGCTCCGACGAGGAGCACCCCTCACATCCCACCTCAGGAGCCTCCATGTCAACGAGGTTCGATTCTGCCGCCGCTCCTTGCATGCCGGAGGATGAAGACATGACGGTTGGAGAAGGCTGGACAATCATCGGCCCTTCGGCCTCGGTCCGGTCCACGTCGACCACCCCCGAGACCACCTGCCCCGCCCCGGCCTCCGCCTCGGGCTCCGTCCACAACCTCACCTTTTCCAATATCGTCCGGTTCGTCCTGGGGAACAGCCGCCGGCCCGTCGCGAGCGCCGCTGGCCCCGGCTCACATGCGGCCCCAAGGCGTCCCAGCACCCGTGCCTCGGACACGTCCCCAACAGCCCTGACGGAGCCGTCCTGCGCGGTCGCCGACAGCGAGTCCGCCGGGGGTCTCTTCGGCATCGGCGCGTGGGCAGATGACGCAGCAAGCCCCGTCTTTCTCTCGGATGGAGTTGTCTGATCCACTATCCGTACAGTCGTGGCGATGTGAAAGAAAATCGCTCGATCCGAGACACAATTAATCTACTTACCACGAGGATCGCCATGAGCCAGCTCATGTCATGCATGCGTGGGGACGAGCGGGACGGCGGGAGAGCAGGCAGGGATGACAGGACGTTGGCCCGTCCTCGTGCCGTCCCTGGGGCCCGGAAGGATTATCAGCTCGGGCTGCCTCGAGGTTTCATTTACATGACCTGCATCCGCTGTTGTCTTTGCAGAATCGTCACAAGACCCCGTGCCGCTACTTGTAATTTTGCTTTTTCACGATCGAGGCTACAGCAAAGCAAGGTACTCGCGCACACAGAGACACCCCTATCACGCGGCGGGCAGGCGGAAACAGGTTTGCGTCGGAGTACGTGTTGTGTACTCACTCGGTTTGCGTACAACACAAAGGAATAGAACACCTTTACGCAAGGGATGGGAAAACAGAGCCGAACCGGACCGATACAAACTACAAGATCCAGAAGGTTGAAACAGTTTGTCGTTCCACGGCCTGCCATTGTCCGCATTGCATCGGATCCCGAGAGATCAAAGGACGGCGATCGACGCAGCCCAACTTAATCTCGAGCCCCTGGTGATCTTGTCTTGTCTCTTTATCCCTAGATGCATCTGCGGGCTTTTCTCTCCTGCTCGATCGTTAAGCTGGCACGTCGGTCTGCCCGCATGCAATATCCACGCCCCGTCGCGTGCACACACACACACACACCACGTCCACTTGTTGCACTCGCCCGCATGTGTGGAGATCGCCGTCCGTCGACAGCCCCGTTGTCTGATCTAGATAGTGTCTAATTAACGCGTCAATAAGTCTCTGTCGAAAAAGAAATAGGTGGTCCATCAGAGTAATATGTCATCTCGTCTTATCGTACCATCGCCACAATGATCAAGATCCTTCCATGCATGCATGAGTGTTGGTGATCCCTGAGAGCAGGCCAACTCCCTGAAGACTGTCAGGGACAAGCGTGCCCTTTGTCGAGATGAGATATGCAAGCCACATCATGAGACAGCTACCCAACAGGGGAATCCCTTACATGCCTGCGCATCTGCCGTCCCAGAACCCGAACATGTCTTGGTCCATTCATGTGCTTCCTCTGAAAGTGCAACTGAGGGGCCGCCGCCGACAGCACGGCAGATCAACAAGCGGTCCGTGTGCATGAGACTCGCAACGGCCAGCAGGATATCAAATATTGGAATTCCAAGCGCAAAATTTTCCACAACTGTCGTCAAGCCGTGCCAGCAGACTCTGGCGCTTCACAACAGGGCAGTCGACGACTGAACCGAGTCATTCGAGTCACCATAAACCTACTGTGGGATATATCCAAGCACATGCAATCACGGCGCCAGACAAACGATGGAAACCATTTCATTCACATGGCACATGCAATAAGGTTGGAAAAGAATAGACCGTTTTGAGTCTAAATGTTCTAAATACCTGGCGCTCAACACATCCAGATGAGCCACGTGGGCTCCATCAGTTGAACCGCCGGCCGTGGACGCCTCATGGGGTAACCGAAAAACAAAAAGAGGCCATTAAAAGAAGATTATACACCGAAAAGTCGAGACTCATCAAACCGCTCTCCATCACCCTGAAAATGCACAAATATCATGCCAGTCAGACCTAGTTAAGGTAAACCATGGCCATGACGGCACCGGCAATCAGAGCCAGGGAAGAGGTCATGCGAGCAGCACCGCTCTCGGGGACAGTGGGGGCACCAGTCTCAGAGCCACCTACAGATGTGTCAGTAACAGAAACCAGATATTCGATCATAATGGGAGTACTCACCAGCAGGCTTGGTAGCAACGGGGGTGGTAGCGTTCTTAGCGGGAGTGTGGATGGGGGCAGGGGCGTCGTGGGTGGTGGTGGGGATGATGGGCTTGGTCACGCTGGTAAGAGTGGTCGACTCAACGGGAGCGGTAGTCTCAACAGTGGGCTTGGTCTGGGTGGCAGCGGCGGTCTTGGTGGAAGCCTCAGTGGGAGCAGTGTAGGTGCCCTTGAAGGGGAATTGAGAG
>JADBHU010000373.1:0-13748 GCA_017140155.1 Fusarium devonianum | reverse complement strand
TTATAGCTATTTATATATAAAAGTATTTTTTTTAGACTTTTAGCTATTTTATTTATAGTAGCTAGATACTATAGGGTAGGCTATTATTAGCTGCACAGTATGCTGTCCAACTCACTTGTCTGCACAACTCACTTATCAAGTACGTTATAGGTAACCATACGGCCTGTATCTACTAAGAAGAAATGATAAAAGAAAGCTGCAAAGAATGTCCTGTTCAGTCTTCAGAGGAGTTGTCTAAAGTTCGGGATATCGCATCTCTTATATGCGACAAAGGCCACCAATCACCCCATATTGCACCCTCGGTCACTTGGCCTGGAGCCAGGCGTATGGCAACCCTGAAGATAATACATGGTAGACCTGAACGCACCAGGGCAGAGACGAGGCAAACAACGATGCACCGCTAGGTGTATGTCTAGAAGCCTCCAATGAGAGCCCTCAAAAGACGTCTCCCTGGATGAGACTGTTAGTCGATGGCTATCCTTGACCCCGTCTTTCTACAGAGGCTATATCGACTCGGTTTAAGCTTGCTTGAAGCCCCTGGCGGTCGCGTGTATGGGATTGGCGGACTTTTAGAGACCGTAATGACCACAGCTGCAGGGGCCAAGGGCTGTTGATACATCCTGGCTGCTATGAAACCAAGAGATAGAAACGAACGACAAGATCGAATGGGGGCGATGGAATTAAATCGCCCTACGGAGGAAGCTATCAAAAGTTTTATCATGCCGAGGCGCTAAGATACGCCTCTAAGCAGCCACAAAAAAGCAAGGAAAATCAGGTCATCGATCTATATATATATTTCACATAGTAAATTGCCTTAGCAGCCTTTTCTTCTATTTCTGACCCTTCCTTCCCTAGGCAGCTATGGCTCCAAATACAGATATCGCGACCCGAGCCCTTGTGGTCTCTTTCAAGGCTCCTTGTATAGGAAAAACAACGCCTGAAGTTGCCGCGATTACGGGTCTTTCAACGCGTCAAGTTAACCGCATTTATGCTCGCGCGATCGAACGAGGGTTTGACCCAAATCAAAGACCGATTATCCTTCGAGACGAATACCTACAAGATGCTGCCCGATCTGGCCGGCCGACGAAGAGGATAGAGGAGGCATAGGAGCTTGCCATCGCAAAATCATCGAGCTTGAAGGAGGCAATGAGTATAAGGAAGGCCGGGAATAGTCTCATAGTAATCATATACTAAATTGCTTTTTCTGATTTGTGGCTGCATTAGCGGTCAGGATAAACCTTTTGAGAGCTGCCTCCGTATATCTTTATGATTTTCTGTTTCACTTGAAAACAGTGGTCGATATTATGTAGAACACATACAGCAGCTGCGACACTTATCGAAACCACTTTTCGTAGTAAGTGCTTTCTTACAGTACTGAAGGAGTTGACGATAGTAACATGACAGTAGAAGCCCGTTTGTTGGTTCAGAGGCACCGCTAAGTGACCATCGACCAGGATATCGTGGACCCACCGGTTAGCCCAGTGGCGCCATGGCATGTTGTCCATTGTTTCGAGGCTGAGACGTAGCTAGGGATGTGACATGTCCACGTAGAAAGCAGAACCTGAGACGCAAAGCGTTTGGTATGTGCCACAGAGGGCATTGGGCCAACGACTGTAGGCGGCTCAGGCACGTATATCGATTAGCTGAGAGCCTGTAGGGTTTGTTTCATAACTTCCCTGCGCCGCTCCCGACTTAGTGGCCCTGGGGCTACCTTTGATTAGTAGTACGGGGACTGGAAATGTTCTAGGGTACACTTGAAATGTCGAGTAATATGAGCTCTCCTCTCCGTTTGTGGAAAGGAGTGACAGATGAGAAGCTCATCAGATATTATTCCCTTGACTCGAGGTAAATTGCCCACCTAAGGGAGAAGGAATTTTGTTGAATCTTCGGAAGGTTGGCAGTATCATTACCGTCGTAAGTTTCGTATGATATGAGAATCAAAGTCAGACATGACTACCGCTCGGTGCTTACCGACAGCTTAGCCGTAACGCTCCAAGACGGTATTCGATCGCTTCAAATATCAGATATCGACTGTGATGGAGAGACTCCAACAGTTTTCATCTTGAAGTCATCGTTTTTGTCTTCAGCCCCAGCTCCTGGTCGGTCTGGGCCCAACCTGGAAGCTTCAACAGTTCTATTCATTCCTGTATTTGTCACGTGAGCAATACGAGCATGTGATCAGTGCTCGCAACAGGCTTTCGACCAACGTTTTCCCCTTTTTTAATACTGTAATCCTGGTTGGGGGGGATACAGGGGCTACGCCAACGAAAGGAATTTGTGCTGGTGACGCCATTACCTAAGGTTTGCTGTGCTCCGTACAACGTACGTTACCAAAGTTGAGCTGATCGCCTCCAAAACCTGTGAGGCACTTGAATGACGTACACAACGAAACGGTCTGGCAAGTTCACGTTTCAACAAAAAAGATGCAGGCAGTTCTTGGAGCTCTTTCGTTTCATCACGAGAGCAATTGCCCACCTCATACATCTTTTTGCCGGTTTAGGCTGTGGCAGTAATACTTATCGAGATCGAGAGATTAATCCCCTTTCTACCCGGGAAAACTGGGCCACTTTTTAAAATTGTAGTACCGTATTGTCATGGCTGCGTAGCCAACATTAGATAACCGTCAAGATCACACAAATTGAGCTGCCTCCTTGAGCTGCGACTTTGCCCTCCCCCCCTTCCTATTTTCTCCTCTCTGCTCTTTCACAGGCACCTACGTTCTCCTGCAAGCCAACCCAGTCTCTAGTCTGTCTAATAATTACATCTTCCTCTTATCACTCCCACTCCCTGAATTTCCCCCTGGCTCCAGCCAAGCCTTGACCCCAGATTATTGCTGGGATCTCGCTACCCACTCTGCCCCAATCAGCCCAGCTCAGGCCCGGTTCAGACCCGGTTTTCTTCGCGTCAACGTGGAACTCGTTCGGGAGCCACAGCCGTTTCTCCATCTCCAGGTGCTCTCATCCGTTCCCGTCCGCAAAGCAACACACAAGACACGTTCAACGACACGTAGTCGACCCAGGCCTCACCCGACCAGCCGAAGCGAAGCCGCGTTACCAGTCAGTCATGTCGTCGCCATCCGGATCCTCCCAGGGCGGGAAGCGCAAGAGGAGCTCCCTCCGCGCCGATAACACAGCCGAGCTGCTCGACAATGGCATCCAGACATCATCCCGCGATGCTTCGGGTGAGGAGGGCGACACCACGGCCCCTGAGTCGGGACGCGCTCACCACCGCAGCTCGACGGTTGGCGCCCCAATTCCTAAGAGGCAGCGCTCCAACTCGGACCGTGCCGCCATCGACGCTGCCGAGCATGCTCTTGATCCCGGTGAGCCCAGCGACACCACCGAGGCCAGCGTCGACATCGCCGAGCGTGTCGGTCGAAGGGGCCGCAGCAAGTCTTCTTCAGCGGGCCTCGAGGAGCAACTGAAGCAGGAGGCCATGGCCCCGCCCCCCATTGGCAAGCTCACACACCCTGCTGGCGGGTACAAGACAAACTCGCCTCCCCTCGATCGACCTGTCCGGGTCTATGCCGATGGAGTCTTCGACCTCTTCCATCTGGGGTAAGTCAGCCCAGTGGTTTGTCCCGTATTGCTTGCTGCTCGTCCCCCTCTGTTGGGCATGGCGAGCGCACGGCGATTGCAACTGGATCTCGCCCTCGACGGACCGTTTGCTAACAATCCCATCTAGACACATGCGCCAACTCGAGCAGTCCAAGAAGGCCTTTCCCAACACAATCCTCGTAGTCGGCGTCACCGGCGACCACGAGACACACAAGCGCAAGGGCTTGACTGTTATGTCTGGCGCCGAGCGCGCCGAGACCCTTCGTCACTGCCGATGGGTGGACGAGGTCATTGAGGACTGCCCTTGGGTCGTCACCCCCGAATTCCTCGATGAGCACAAACTCGACTACGTCGCCCACGATGACCTTCCATATGGCGCCGACGAAGGCGACGACATTTACCAGCCCATCAAGGCGGCTGGCAAGTTCCTTGTTACCCAGCGAACAGAGGGCGTCAGCACCACTGGTCTCATCACAAGGTAAGGAAGCCCGCCAACCCAGATTTGGCTCCTCTAACACGCATGACAGAATTGTTCGCGACTACGAGAAGTACATTGCTCGGCAGTTCAAGCGCGGCACTTCCCGCCAAGAGCTCAACGTGAGCTGGCTCAAGAAGAACGAGCTGGACCTCAAGCGACACGTCCAGGATCTCCGCGACAACATCACCAACAACTGGACCTCGACTGGCCAGGAGCTTGGCCGCGAGCTCAAGCAGTTCTGGCCCGCCAGCCGACCTCAGAGTCCCGCCCGGTTTCACAGCGCCGGCAGCGCCGAACAGCTGCGGTCGCCCACCACCCCCGGCAGCTTGGGCGTCCCGGGTGGCCCCGGCACATCCAAGGAGTTCATCTCTGGTTACGCTTTGGGTCTTGTCGGTGGAGTGCGATCATGGGTAAGCTTCATTCCTCCCTCTTGACGTCTGCATGCCCGGACTAACCAAATTCCAGATGACCAAGAGCCGCAGGACTGCACAGGACGGCAGCCGACCTGCCAGCGACGACGAGTCGGACGAGAGCGACGGCAACAATGCCAAGGCGTCGCCAGACCCTGCGGTCAGCGCGCCAGCTGCTCCCTCCAAGCTATAGATCGGGTAACCCGACAATTGGTGAAAAAAAATGGGAAACGAAGCTAGAGGGCACCCTGGCCCGGGGACTGTCACAGAAACGGGCGGGAATTGATTCGATCGCAACGGGCTTTGGATTATTATTTTAACGAGTATTCAGCTGTGCCTTTAAATACAAGGTCTGCATTCTCGGCGTTCCGGCCTTTTTTATACATCAACTATTTGTTCATTCGTTGGGTATGGAGAGGATGTGTTTGCTGTGAGGTCATGTTCTTGAGCTTGTGGTAGTGCAGTCTTGCAATACGTGAAGTGACCAGGCTGTTTAATCTCGCGGTATTGCATCGATCTTGGCACATGTCGCAGTGCTTACTTTGAGACTCAACTGTATGTAGTCGGAATTGGTAGAGTCCTGTGGGCGCGCCCCCTCCAAGGTAATCCAGGTTCGGAGAGCGCAGCAGGCCGTGAATAGCTACATGATGGCTGCTGGCGCGTTTAGGCGGCAAGGCGGCTAAGTAATGTATGCCGAGATGTTGCGCAACGGAGCAGTATCACAGATTGCTTATGGAAGTTTATATTGGTACAGACCTCGCCGGGAATCAAGGAGGCGAATGTCCAATGTGGTCTCACGGTCGACCGTGTGATGCGCGCTCAGCAAGCGAGTGCAGCAGGCAATCAGCCGAATAGCAGCGACTAATAGATGCTTACAATGAAGCTTCTATTTTAAACATACTACCTTTTCATGTTGCCCAAGTGCTGGGCTTGGCTTACCCGGATTGCCGGAAATCCTGGAGCGATGGCACAAAATATCACATCCAAACTAAACCTCCACTGACATCATCAGAGCTGGTTCTTATGGGCTCGACTTAGATTAGGATACTTCACCCGATACTCATCCATCAGAATGAATTAAATCATCGAAAGAGAATATCACAGCGACTTGCAAACAGTCAAGGTATCATCCCTCTACCCCAGATTGCCTCTTTGTGGCCTGCCTCAAACCATGATAACTGTTTGGGACTATCGCAAGATAACATGAAGGCTGTTTCAGGAGGAAATCTCGGGACCTCTTAGGGGCATTATTTACCGTTACACGTCTAGTTCACACTCCCCATCACCACAGAGGCAACAGCGTGAAAGTGTGGTGATACGATACATGGCTAGGTTACTACCGAGCCACAGAGCATTTCGCAATAGCTGTCAGGTAGAAGGAAGCCCGGGCATCTCCCCTAAGAGGTGAGTTATACGCAGAGGACTCAGTGTTATGTATTCGCATGTGGAGACACGAGAATCCGCACATCGCAATCGCAAGATAAAGTGACATCGATGCCTGTCCTGATTCCTTCTGTGTGTAGATCTCCTCCTCCTTACAGAGAAGCTATTGATGCAGACAGCATAGCATCAGGCCAGAACTGCATCGACGCGAGAGGCAGGATTGCATGATATCCATGCCTCGTCGAAAGCTGCTGCCCCCAGAATTGGCAAAGGTTCTGCAAAACTGCCAGAAATCCAGGATATTGCAAGAAGAAGCGAAGGCCAGCAACAGACCTTGTAGTTTCAAAACCAGGCTGGCTGTTAATGCACCGGTGGGCTGACGGATGCGTTGTTTTTGAGGCAATGGGACTCTGCAAGTGCGGGCCTCACAACGGGCCGAATCCTACGAATCTCGAGGACGCATCACCTCTAGGCCTGCCTTGGACATGGCACTTTCAGCTGCGTCTCTGAGCGACCAAGTCTAGAGAATGATCAAGATGCATGCTGGTTGCCGTTTCGGGCCACAAGGCGGGGACAACCCCATAGAACGGTTCGGAGCGCGCCGCGTCCCATCACAAAGTAATAACGGACATATAATAGAGAGCTTCTCTCGAGTCTGGCTACTAAGGTAGATAGATACGTAGTCAGAGAGCGGAGCAAAATATCTTAGTCTAGTACTAGATCCGGGTCCCACAAGGCAGACTTGCGGGGGATTCGGAGGATGTAACTACTAGTACGTATGATGGAAGGATTGTTTCGACTAAGTTGCTCGTCTCGCTGCAAACTTATTAATGACGACCTTGACTCGACCAGGGTCTACTGTACGGAGATCTTCCCAGGCTTGAGCAAGCATGACAGGGTCCAACAGGCGCAGCACGTAAAAATAGCCTAGACCGGTTGGTGGCTAAGCCCAGATTCATGGGGCCGGCCCCTGTGCAGGCATTGGCTGGGGTGAGCTCTCCCGCTGATGATGGTCAGTGCTCGCCCCCTAGAACTGACGCTGCCGACGGGAGCGGCTGTTCAGCGTTGCAACAGGAGGTTGAAATACTGGGCCAATGCGTCTGGCGTCGAATGTCGCCTACCTACGGGGAGTATTCGTGAATTCAGGTGACGCTATGGACGAGGGTATCGTAACATGGTTGATTAAAAAGAATATAGTCCAGACTAGCCGTTGTCCCAGTAGAACTGAGCAATATCAGCAGTGTAGGTCCCTCTCGGCAGCGTCAGGTTGTTTACCCGACAAGCAGTGCATGACCCAAATATCGTAAGCAGATTGCACAACCATCTGCTGACCAACGCTTAAGTTCTGCTGGGGAGCTTTCACATTACAGGTCGTACCCGTTCGCCGAGTTCCTGCCCTGCCCACTGATCTGATACATCCGTCCCGTCGCGGCAGGAGCAAAAGTCACGGAGCACAAAGGCGCAGCCACATCAATGACATCCTTGATCTTACCCATCCTTGATCCTCCTGGTCACTTTGGCGACATCGGTTCAAGATCGCCTCTAGAACAGCCACCAACAGACGCCTTGACGCCGTACCCGCCTGTGTCCACCGGCACGGGTGCCACCACCATCAGCCCTAGCTCCCAAGCTTCTCCACCTGAGCTCTCCGCTCCTCTCACCTCACGGCAACCGTCCGATGCTTTCGTTGTTGTGTCCGCCATCCCGTTGCCCACGCCACATCTAACAATCCGACCACGCCGTCTAAACGTTAGCTTCTATCCGGAGGCGTCCGGATCTTACGGGATGGAATTCCACCGTTCAACCTCTGGTGCGGCAGCCAAGTTCAGGAGCCGCTAGGTTAGCCGCTTGTTCAGGTACCGGCCGTTCTTTGAAGGCTTAGATGGCGCTTGTGGCCCCGACTCCTCGTGCTCCGGACGGACAGTGGATGGCAGAAGCTCGAGCACCTGGCAAGAAGTGATGGCGATGCGAGAAAGAGGCACGGGGTCAGACAAAGCAATGAATGGATCAGCACAGTGACACGCTGTCGGGCGCCTTCTATCAACTCTACCGGTACAGCATCGCTCGCGCACCATGCGACTTACTGCCACGGACAGCAGAGAGCGCCTCGAGTGCCTTGCATCTGGTGCAAATCCTTGTCCACCCTTGGATCATCACCCCGGGCATCTAATCTTGTCCACGCGCCTTACCCTTCCATCCACTGGGCTCATGGCCCTGCGCCCCATACTCAGCTCGCAGGGTTGTCTCCGTCTTTGAATTGACGCCCTGCGACTCCTCAGTCGCATTTTGTTACCTCTATTATATTCCTTGCCAACTCCTCCCCACTAATCTTCCCACTCCTTGCTCTATACCCTCATCGTCCACTGCCACTACAGCAACTAGAAGCGTTTCATCTGCCGGGGCTTGATCTTCAGCCTCCACGGGGGCTGTGTCTTTACTAAGTTTAACTTTTGGAACTCTCCGAACCGAACCCACTGCCTCTTTCACTCCGTGCTCTCGTTATCAGCGGCTAGTCATGGCTAGTCTCAAGGCTATCATGAATACAGAGGACGAGCACGCCGATCCACGACCCGGAAGCCGGTCCATCGATTCTACTTCAAGACCATCCCTACGCCTCAAACCGTCAGCCTCCGAATCTAGCCATGCCGACTCAACAGATCAATCAACGTCGTCGCCTTTCCATAACAACGAGCCGAATCTGCCTGTTGCTTTGGTGAAGCCTCCCGTCGTCGACCCTCCGTCATCCTCCAAAGTCAACCGCAGTATGGCTAGTCGCCGCCGTAGCAATACAAGTGCCAACTCCTCGGAAATGTCTCATAGTTCGAGCCAGCCAGGCTCATCATCAAACGCAAGGAGCAGCGAGCCACATGTCAAACTGACGCCCATTACTCGAAAGATCAGCAAGGCAAAAAAGGGTGTTCCAGTTCATACCTGTAACCAGTGTACGAAGGTGAGTTAGCGGCTCTTTCTACTATATCTCGAACTTTTTTGACATCCTTAGACCTTCTCCAGAGCCGAGCACTTGAGGTTTGTTGCTGTTTCCGTCGAGGCGATTCATAAACCTCCTGACAGTTCTGATCCAGACGACATCAATCAATTCACTCGCCTCCCCTCCTAACATGTCACGTCTCTGGCTGTAACAAAACGTTTTATCGCAAGGACCTTCTTGACCGTCATGTTCAGAAACAGTATGTAATCAAAGGCTGTTGGATATTGGATTGAACAAACTGTAGGCTAACCTGACTCAGCAAGCAAGACAAAACAGGTGCCGCGAAACTGTCCACTCCTCGCCGCAGTTCACAGACACCTACGCAACCATCTACGAACAATATTCAGGAGCCAGGACCCCAGATCCCTGGAGATTTCAACGATCCTCTAACAATGACTGCGGCTGCTTCGAACAACGACTCCGCCATGGAATCAGGATCATGGCAGCCAATGACCGCTGCTCCCAGTGTAAGCCAGAGCTACACCGCACCATCCAATACGACAGGAGCTGCGGAGAGCTACACTACAAGGGACGTTGCAGACTACGACCTGGGACCTGCGCCCTTGCAAGTCACAAACGATGCGTTCGTTTCAATTATCTCGGAGTCGAGAGCCACACCCGAACTTTCCATGCCGGCCATACCTGAGAGCGCAACGCCGGAGATGCGTTGGCCAGATAGCTCAGGTATGTGCTCGTCAGCTTCTGAGAGCGCATTTTCCACCCCTTCAGACAGCACACGCCAACACCACTTTCCCATACGGACGTCGAATGGAGAATGGGCCAGTCATGCTTCGGCCTACCAGGCCACGTCGAGCGAGTTACGGGATATCGACATGGAGAATGGCGGGTATTCGTTTCCTTTTCCGCATTCAAACTCTCCTCCACAGATCTACCAACTTGTCTTTGGCGATATGGGACTTCCTTTACCAGGTTACCTTGAGGGGAATACCTTCGGCAGCACCAATCTGATAACAGGCTCAACAGTTCGTAGCATATCCCCTCTATTAGCTGTAGCTCAGCCTGAGACCCTAGCAACTGTCTCGTCCCTACCACCATCCAGCCAGGTTTTCAGTCTTGCCGGCTGTGGTTCCCAGCCTCCAGGTGGTGACAGCTTCTTAGCCGCAGAACAAGGGAAGCCCGTGCAACCTCTGACTGCAGCGGCGAGCGAGGCTGTTCCGACATACTTGACGGTCTATTGGGATAAGGTCCATCCTTGTTATCCGATTATCCACAAGCCTACGTTTGGGGAAAGTTCTGCGGATGCGGAAAACGAGCACATAGAATTGCTCCGCTACGCCATGGCCGCTGTAGCAACACAGTTTCTTCCTGACAAAAACGATCGCATCAACGGGGCCCAACTCCATGCATATGCCTGGGAAAAGTCCAAGGTGGTGAGTGAATGAAGGATCAATCTCTTTTGGGAAGCAACCTAGGAAGGATATAGCTAACTCGTGCGATCTTAGTTTACAAAAGCAGACAAGTGGGCATTGCCCGTCAAGCAGACTGTTATGCTTTGCGAGTATTATGCCCGCTTTCGAGGTAGAAAGAACCAGTCACACAAACCCTCCTCTCGGTTCACTTCACTCTATCATAGGGTTAGTCCAGCTTGATCTTTCATTTCATCTCCACCATTATCTTCTCCTCAAAGACTCTATTTTGACCATGTACATTTCTTCATTTTATTTTATTCATGGATATCCTCTCATCTTTCTGCTGTTCTTTGCTGTATCGAAGTCCGTATTCATTCGATTGACACGCTCAACTCCACGATAGGTTGTCGGTAATCAGCATGCGTCCGCTTCTGTTTCATGTGCCCGCGATGTTCACCAGGCATGGGCAGCTTGGATTGACACGGAAAGTGAACGAAGACTTTGGGCCGCCTGCTTTTTGTTGGATGTGCATAGCTTGCGTTACTACGAGCACCAACATGCCTCCATCGTTGACTTGGATTATTCCTCTCCAGGCACTCTTCCAATACCCCTTACAGCCACGACGAAACAGCTTTGGGAGGCACCGGACGGTCAAGCTTGGGTCAGCTTACGCACGAGACGGAGACCAAAAACTATCAGCAGCATCAACCTGGGGGCACTTAGTGCCTCGCAATTTGCTTCAGCGCCACCATTTGATAGAGGGGTGCTACTTGCTGCGCACTCGCTGTATCTTCCACGACGCCCATGCCCGGCGAATGTCGTCAGCCTTGTGGACAACGTAGCGAGCTTTCGAACCGACGAAATCCCCTTATCAAGGGTTTTCCCTGACTCTGCTGTTGCCAACACTTACCTGGCCTTGAACTACACCCCCCTTTACTGCCTGCTGTCGGTGTCTGGTGAGAGCTGGGTATTCAATCAGAAGGTGCCACAAGTCGAGTCCTTCGCGGAGCATCACAAGATAGTGCAGCAATGGTGTGGCTCCTCAGCAGCCGTCGTCGCGACGGTTTTCGCGGCTCGGGCGTTGAAAGCCTTCTTCGAACTAGGAACTGAGTCGAGCACGGAGAGAGTAAGCAACACGGATATTCCACAACAACGAAGGGTGCCGTGGTCGGACATCTCAGACTACTGGGGAGTGTATGTCTGTACTCTGATATGCTGGGCCTTTAGTCATACAGATAAACGTGGGATCGCCGAGAACTCGGTATCACGAGAAGTGGCAGCACAGTGGGTAGAGGCAGTCGCGGATATGGAGCCGCCTGATGCGCGGAGCCTCAGCCGACGATACGAGGCCCGAGGCGTAATTGGTCTCGCGCTAGAGAAGATGGCAGCCGACTGTCTCGGGGGAAGAAACATGCTATTTGCGGATGCCGTCGGCGTTTTGACGAAGCTGGAGAGACAGATAGCGGGCAGTGCTTTGATTTGATGGGCGACCGGAGGGATGTGACTTTATTCTGCTTTTGGGATGAGGCTTGGGAGTTGAGATACACAACGGTACGGGAAGGTCACGGAACCGGCGCACGAGACTGGAGTTTGGCGACAAAAAAAAAAAAAGAAGAGACGGACGATGGGTTGCATACACATGGAGCTTCGACTTTTGCAGAGTCGAGATGTCGAGCCTCGGCTGGGGAAATCTACATAGCCTAGCGAATGATGGCAGGAGGCACATGAACACCTTTAGCGTTTCACATGCCATTGATTGATTTACTGGAAATTCGAATGGCGGGAAAACGGTTGAGCGCCTCACATTTTGCGATCTGAGACACGACGGAAGTGTCATTGGCGACACATCATCGAATGCTGATAACGCCAGCATGTACCGGCTTTTGTTGGCTCTGTCTGGTGTTGGAGAGTGAAGTGTTCGGAATACTCGCAACTCGCTGAAGGATACGATTGAGCCAGCTGGAGCAAGTTGGAGCCTTGAGCGAGTCGTGGCCCGTCGAAGATGAAGATAACGACGCCATCCTCTATAATATGGAGGTTTGAGAAATGGACTTGGGCCCCATCGAAGATGTCACGGCGAAAGCATAGACCACCCGCAGTAGGGAGTCCAGTAGTCTACATATTCCTGAGGGGAGCTCGCTCTGGCGGGAGTGGAGGGGGAGCTTCGCTGAGGGGCGCTGAACCTGGGTGGCTTTTGGCGGTGTCTCGGCCTCTTGAAACGAGAGAGCGAGACAGGTTGATCACTAGTGAAAGCCGTGAGGCCTAGCGGTGCCATGTTCATTCCAGCAAAGCCGAGCTGATCTGGACCGCCGAGGTTGAGGAGATTGATGCGCTAAATAAGAAGGACGAGGCAAGATCTGCGTGGGTATATTCGCCAGGGTACCTACTTACTTGGGTACGTCAATTCATGCCCCGACTCAGAAATACCTTATGCCTGTGAGGCAGCGTGGCCTCCAGGCTTTGTCGGTGCAATCACATGCAAAGGCACAGGCTCACAGACCGGAAGGTCAGAAGAAGAAGAAGACGATAGAAGAAGCGGTGACGAGAAATAGGAGGCCAGATATGTCAGAGCGCTGCTCTCTGTCGTGCATGTGCAGTAGTAGTTGATGGGAATCATGGTCCCCATGTCAGCCCTAGTCTCAGATGAGCGCAAGCCCAGGTTCCATTCTCCCTCGTCGTTTCTCTTTGCTGAAAGTATTCTCTGTCCTGGTAAAAGAAAAACCAAAGACACAGGTACCTCCAGCGCTTGGGATGGATGGACGATGTCCAGTGCAAGCCTCGCCCCAGAGGATCGATCTGGCGGGATAATCGGCACGAAGGGGAAGAATGCAAATGCGATCCAGACCCCTTTCTCCGACGGCCTGGGAAGATCAACGATGCGCACCAAAGGGGCGCGGGGGCAATAAGAAAGACTACCAGTTGCCTATTCGGGGGAGGCAGTATGTACTAACTCAGTAGGTAGTATCTCTAGATCGTTGGATTTGAGGGATTACTTGTACGTTGCGGCTCGACCGGCAGAGAATGCCGTGATGTTCTCCAGAGAAGACAGTGACAATTGCAAGAGATCAGCAAATGCAGTCGTAGTAATCCCAAGGAACAACCCGAGAGGAACTGAAACCGTAGTCTCGGGCCCTTTCCGCTGCAACTGTTACGGTTACAATGCGCCGTTCCCTTATTTTTGTCACGCGGTTTTCCAAAGTAAACAAGTATCCGTATAGACCGCAACTTTACGAGGTGTCTGCAAATGGCGCCCCAACAGCGCAGGATTGCAAAAGTAAGACAGGAAAAATCGGTGGAAGGATGATGGCAAAGTCTGCAAGGGTTGTCCTCCTCTTCCTCCCCCGTTGGCTGCGAGACATAAAGACGGGATGGGAGACCCAGGGGGGTGTTAGGGAATCGCTGTTGTTGCTGTTTGCTTGGATATGCCTGTTGACGCTGTGAAGAGTGTCCTCAAGTCAAGCCGTGTGCCCGGGATATGAACGCAGCCTTCATACTTGCCTTTATCCTTTTCAATCCCTCACATCTTTTTCGTTTAGCCTCTATTGCGCCCCCGTTGTCTAC
>JADBHU010000371.1:0-25897 GCA_017140155.1 Fusarium devonianum | reverse complement strand
GTTGACAGGGGTTGACCGACCTTACTCAGGGCCTAGATGGGGGGGTAATCACAGCTGGGCGAACCAAAACAGCGTTTCCCACGTTTCTGTATGGATGACACAAACTCGAGACAGCCTGTCCCGTTCCGCTTGATAATGGCCAGCCTTCTCAAAAAAAAATCCCCAATGTACTCCATGATAAACCGCTGACTGAAGGCCGTCACTCATGGCTGCATAACAGCATCAAGGGTCCAGATGCGGCTGATGGCCAAAAGCTTCAGCCTCTCTTCGTTGCCATCAAACAGCCTACGCTCACAACAGTCGAGCTACCTGAGTAAGTATGTAACGACGGGTCCCATACTGCTAAGAATACCACTGAGACCTTGCCTCGTACGCACTAGCTCCATAATGGCTTGGCGGGCGGTGCCCGGCCATTTCCATGGGCCTATTATTTGCTGTGTACCTATCCGTAGTTGCACTCACGATTCTACTACGTAGTAGCTTAGAAGCTTTCCCTTCACGTTCGTCACGGCAACGCATCTCGCGGAGCCGCCCACACTCACAAAATGTTGCGACAACTCCCAAGTGCCATGCTCTGTATCATTGACCAAGAGATCCACAGCCTCGCGCACAAGAGGGTGGCCGTTTACAAGTATTTACTAGTTCCCAGGTAAAGCCCCGTCAAGTTACGTTGGATTCAACATTGTACCTATGCCACAGCACTGCTGGCTTTCCATTGTTTCCTTAAGTATCTACTGCCATCTTCCGCCAATCTTGCCGAGGTGATATGGTAGGCTGCCGTATAGAGCATGAATGGAAGCTATCAAATGGTCAACGTCAACTTCGATGTCAACATCATCACCACCACCATCTCCAGCCGCACGGGGTCCCCGATCCGTGTCCCGCCCCCGGTTCGGCAGAGCCTCCTTCAGTCACGCACCGGAAAGACGCAGGTCGCTTCCTTCTTCCAAGCCCTTCTTCCAAGGTAGGCCAAATGATCAGCTCCCTCTATCCGAGCCAAGCATCACGACAAGCAAGCCAGCAATGAAGTGGTATAATACGCACCCGCAAAGGGCCCAACGTCGTCATCCCCCTTCGTATGTCGCCCTACTTGGGTTCCTGGGCGTCCCACTCCTCTTTCTCGGCACTGGCAGATCCCCTGGCGTTGCCCAGGACGCAGATGCAGGCCCCTGAAAGTCTTTCCATCCTTGTGCTTCCCCCCGTCGCCCGCTCGCCGCTCGCCGCTCAGCCAGAGTGTGTGAGTGAGACAAAACGTCAGAGATGCGAGATCCCAGGGGTGCGGGCGCCACCAAAAAACACTGGCCGGCGGTGGACATGGCGCTAGATCGTCCCCAGGTCGTGGGTCTCTTCGCTGCTCACAGCCTCAATCAATCGCCGCCGCCCCCTAATGAAGACTCCAATAATAGCATCTGCCCGAGACTCCTTAGCGCCAGTTCCCACTCGGTATTGGCGATTCCGTATCACCATGGCAATGTTCTTTTTTTTTTTTTCCTTCTCGACTTGCCAGGCAATTATCGTCCTAGCGATCGACATCATAGTAGACGTTACTTCTGCTTTTCCTTGGCCTTGCTACCGGATGAAACCGTTCTCCTCTTGCTGTTACTATTGTTAGATCATGCTATTCCCAACGTCATGGCTGTCAAAGGGGGCAGTATCCATGTCCCCCTCCCTATGTCAGTGAGATTGCGCAGTCCTCAAGGCGACACCAGTGATGCCCCGTGCAGCAACCCACGCTGGCCAGTACCGGCCGGACAGGTTGGAATCGAGTCAATTGTTAGCGAGCCACCCAGCTCTCTGACATCAGCCACGTTGCCTCAAAGGGGGGTCGTCTCCGCTGTCATCAAATAATCAAAGGGGTGGATCATCATCAGGATGTCAGCCCCAGTCCAAGCCGGCCGCGATGCTGCAGCTGTTGCTTGTTTGAGATACAGTCAAGCTGTTTTACCTACTTGGGCAGAGCTCATGGTGTCCAGCCAATCTGTCTCTTGAACAGCAGTCCTATTTAGCCCAACCATGACTTCGCATTCTTCAGGTACAGCTTCAAAAGCGGGTTGGAACAAAGCAAATCCAGTCGATCATGGCTTCACATTTGTGGCTTGTGAAGACCTATCATGTAGCCAGAACCTATGTAGACTTTCGACGACCCGACGCAGACTACCTACTAGTAGGCAACGCGGCAACACTATGGATCTAGATCGGTCTTGGTGCTTCTTTTCTTGGGGTTCTTTGTCAGATGGCGCTCAGCAGTATACCCCGTTCAGCAGCTCTTCCGAATCAGACTACAGACACATTTGGCTGTGAGCTTACTGGGCGCCGCCCATGTAAATGCCACAATCTCACAGCTGTAAATCAGCCTTGCGAACCCGAGTGTGGAGACTCTCTTGGCTCAACGGATGCATCCGCATGCTTCCATGCATTCATTCTCTGCTCCAAGGGGCGGAGCATTGAGCTGCTTAGGCCCACACGAGGTCTATCTGACCGTGCCAGCATCGCTTCTATATCCATCTCCATGTACACTCGCCAACGATTGTGTCTCCGAGACGCCATGTGAATTCCTGCTTCTAGGGCTGAGCCAATCTACAGCCCCGACTCTATCATACAGTCTTCCAGATTACCCAGCGGCCTTGTATCCTTCGGTCTCCATCGTCCGTGGAGTTCCTTGTGCGCCTAACCACCGTAGTATCTATCTTTCCGTCTTGCTGCACCTCTCACCCGCCTACAACTTCTGGTACTCCAGCTTGCCCTCGAGCTTCTTGGATTCTGATACCTTGCGTACCGCCTTGTTGAAGTCGTCCTGGTTGATCGATTCACGGTAGTCCTTGATCGCAAACAGGCCACTGTTCCATAGGTAAGCAAGTGTCACAAACATGCGCTCGGGCGAGAGCCTGGGTAGGGGTTGCTTACGCCTCGGTGACCACATTTCGCAAATCAGCGCCATTCAGACCGTCACTCATCTTGACCACGCTCTCAAAATCCAGTTCGCCATCAATCACCACACTTTGCGAGTGGATCTTGAGAATTTCGAGTCGTCCAACCTCGTTGGGCAACGGAATCTCGATCTTGCGGTCGAGACGTCCAGCTCTAAGCAGTGCAGGGTCGAGCGTGTCGGGCCTGTTGGTGGCCATGATAATCTTGGTCTTGCCCAGGTAATCGAAACCATCGAGCTGGTTCAGCAGCTCCATCAATGTTCGCTGAATTTCTCGATCGGCACTGGTACCCTCCGAGAATCGTCGGCCTCCAATGGCGTCGATCTCGTCCATGAAGATGATACAAGGCTCATGTTCCTTGGCATATCCAAACATCTCGCGGATGAGTCGGGCGGACTCACCAATGTACTTGTCGACAATGGCAGAAGAAACAACTAGTAAACCGTCAGCTTGGGTTGCGCCGCATGTACTCTCGCTGCATGACCCATACCTTTCAGAAAGTTTGTCTCCAGACTGCTGGCAACGGCTCGTGCGAGAAGCGTCTTGCCAGTTCCAGGAGGTCCGTACAGCAAGACACCCTTGGGGGGCTTGATGCCCACTCGCAGGAACAGCTCGGGGTTCTTGAGGGGTAGCTCAATCACCTCTCTTAGCTCTCGAATTTGATCGTTCAGTCCTCCAATACCGGCGAAGCTCACTTGGCCGGGGTCCTCGAGCGACATGTTGTATACGAGCGGGTCGACCTCGCGGGGCAGCATTCGCATGATCGTGAGTGTCGTCATATCGAGGGCCACACGAGTACCTTGCTTCAGCTTCACCTTGTCAACCTTTGACCTGCAGCCGACGACATATCGTGGTCCGGAGGAAGCCTTGACGATGACTGCAAGGGTAATGAATTAGCTCGCGCCCGTCTCGTTCGTGACCCATGTTACCTCACATCTTTCGTCATCGAGCTGTTTTAGAACCTCGCCGATGATCTGACCCACGCTCTGTAGCGCCTTGATGTTGTCCTCGGTTCGGTCAAACTCCCTTTGCATGTCCTTGATCTCGAGACGCAAGTTCTTTAGCTTGGCCTCCCACTCCCGGGACTCGATGAGCTTAGCTCGGTAGGAGTTGAGGGCGGCCTGGCGCTCTTCCTCGGCAGACATGATCGCAAGTATTGGTCTATCTGTCAATATACACAAATAGCGTTCCTTCTATTCGGTTCGGAGTGCAGGATCTCGTAGGGCCGATGTTGGGCGGTCAGTTGATCGGTTGATAGAACGATGTTTGGCTGGCGACGATGTTGTTCATGGCAGATGGGGAGCTTACCTCACCCAGCTGGAGCCTTCCACTAGCCCCTGCTAGCCAAGAGCTTTACGACCGGCTGAATTTCGGAATCTACACGTTTAGACCGATCCGGCCTACCCTACATCTCGCTACCACCTCGAGGGGCGCGGAACTTCGCTGGGAGCTAGACTACACCTCACATCCTTACAAAGACCAGCAAAATCCACGTTCAAACTACATCAACGCGATTTTCCTAGATATAATGTGTGATGCAGGTGATAGATCTTCTGAACTTGATGCTCTATACAACCAGTTGCCGCCGCATTCCCACTAGCATGCAACAGGGGCGAATTGGATTCCAGCCCATAAAACACTTTGTACAACCGAGTACGTAGTTGTATGTAATCAATATTAGGTAGATTGCGCTCCGAGTTCATCGCGATGCGCCATGGTCGCCCCCACAAGCGACACCATGGAGGTCCGCCAAGGCTCCCTGACTCCAGGACCAAGTCCTCTGACCAGAAGCCAATGCGCTTAACAGTGTAAGTCAGAATTACCCAAGCACGAACATTGTGTGGTGCTCGGGCAAGGGAGTTGTAAGATATGTTGAGTGATCGGGACTGTCCTCGGGAACGCCAGCGGTGAATAGTGTTCAAAGATTTGCGCATTGCCACAAGGCGCTCATGTGGAATAAACATCTTCACTCTTTCTCGCCGTTGTCATTAGGAGGAAGTGCCTCGTCCGTCTTTGCCTTGAGCTCTCCTTCAGAGTCGAAACCAAGCGCATCCAGCTCCCGGATTAATTCATTGATCTTAATAACCTTGGCGATCTGCTCGGGCAGAAGTGCTTCGCCGCCCTCCTTCTTATTCTTGAGATCCTTGGCCTGCTTCAATTTCTTCTTGAGATTGCGTGCCTTCTTTTCGCGCTCGACGTCGGGATCAAACTCCTCAGCTGGTGGCTCCTGCGCCGTAGCAGTAGCGGGAGCATCCTCGTCATCCGCAGAAGACTTTGCCTTCTTTCGAGCCTCCCGCCTTTTTGCATTCTTATTGCTAGAGGCCGATGCCTGCTCGGCCTTGTCTTCCTTCATGCCCGCAGCGCCTGGAATACCAATTCTCTTGCCGCGCTCACGGAAAGCCTCGGCTGTGCGGTTCTTGTAGACTTCGACATCCTCTGGGGGTCGGTAGCCGGGTCGAATTTTGATGGCCTTGCGGGTGCTGCCGTCGGGTCGTACGGACTGTGGGATTTCGCGTTGGCCGCTGTCCTCGTCGGTGACGATGCCCGCATTCGAGGGCTGCGAGGGCATCGCGACGATGAGGGATGCGACTGGGAGGGCCGGGTAGGTTGGGTCAGGCCGGAGTTGGAGGCCGTTGCTTGGGACGAGCAGGTTTGGAGGCTATTCAGCACTACCAACAGGAAGCCAGACGAAGAGCTACAATTGAAGTTCTGGAGGGGTTTGGAGGGGTTGCTAAACGTAGTATGTGGCTGATGAGAGCTGAGCCACACGCAAGCCTTCAAGCAAGCTTCCATCCACCAAAAGTGGCACCTACCTGAGGTGCCTACGAGGTTAGGCCTTTTTGCAAGACCTTAGTACCTTATGTATGAGTGCACCCAAGGGACGAATTGATCTATGAGAGCACCTGTCGAGACCTATCGGTCAGTCACAGACTTCTCTGAGACTATGTCTGTAGTGTTGCCTTCTTGATTGACCATCGTGGAAAAGGGTCGTCCTCTCGTGGGTAGTAGGTAGCAGGTAGCGGTGTATTTGCACAAGCTACAAGGTACACGGTAGAATAGTAACCGCCTCTCTTATCGCGATGCTTGATCCTGTCCGTAGAATACGCTGATCAGCCTTTTCCTTATAATAGTTTGGTCACAGAAGTCTGACGATAAACAAGCGCATTGCTGCATAAATTCTCCGAGTGTATTTTTGGAAGATTTTATTTAGCGACTCCCGCAGCCATGAAGTATTCCCGGCATCCCCACCTTGTCAAATGAGCTTATTGGACTTTGGCTCAGGAGCTTGTCAATGGGTACCTACCTAGGTAGGTAGGTACGTAGTAGAAACGGCGGGGCCTGCTTCCTACCGGTGATCTTCTTTTTAGCTTTTGGGGCTGGGCACTCCCTGCTTCGGCTGCCGTGTTTCAAATCTCCCGTAAAAGGACAGGGCCCGTTGCGAGGCACAATTGTTTACCGTCACGACGTCGAGTTGGGGATTGTTTTGCGATTGTGATGAGTTTGCCAAGCGGTTCGAAACGGCCACCTCACGTAGCTACCAAGTCAAAGGTGCAAAGCAAGATGCTGACATTGAGGAGCGAAAGCGAATGCATGGCCAGCTGTATCCCTGCATATTAGAGGGATGATGGCTTGAAATAGCTTGTTATTTCGAAGCCCCTGTCTCGATCTCAGACCAAGACGGTCAGTGCTTCTTGCATTGAAGGTTGCCTCAATACGTCACAACATCCAATCAAAATGCTGTAATCCGTCACATTTTCATGCAACAACAAAGTCGTGGCAGGCGAGGCGCCAACACAACTACGTCTGATGCTACGAGAATCTACTTGAACACAGGCCTCCGAGTCTTGTAATTGCCTTGGTCTTCATGGCGGAGTCAGACAAGGGAAGGGACATGGCCAGAGTACTACATATGTGCCATGCCTCGGTCCATTATCCGCTCGTTCAAGAAGGCATCATCATATCATTCTACGCGAGGCCTTCGTCGAGGATATGAAGTGTGAGGCCTCTTCCAATCACCGCCAGTGGCTAGCCTGAGGGCCAAATTGCTTATTACATTTTGTACGTGTCTAGCCAAGCCGTCTACACAATCTGATGGAGCGGTGTCTCAAAGCTACCACCGGGGTTTGCCCCATTAATCACATTGTGCCCCTTGATGACCACTACTCATTTAAGCATATCATCTGGTCTCCTGACGCTAAGGCGCGGCGTGGGCTTAATCACACACCTACTTCAACTGTGATACTTCGAGTTATGCACTACAGAGGCATCCAACTCACATGCTTTTGCAAGAGGGAAGTGTAGCGAATGTAGTAAAATAATGTCCCTCTGAAACTTCGACCTTGCACATACTCTGCCACGATCGGTTTGTCTTTTGCTGCAGACAATCGCACCGCCCGATCTCTAATCCTCATCTTTTCCCGGACATCCTCCAAGGCCTCTACAGTGACGGGCAGTGCTCGGTGGTTTTCATCCAGGACACGTTCCCCCTTCTGACAGGTCACCGCACGTAGGCTTCTCTCGTGGCCGTATAAAGTGCTTGTTTTGCACAGCTCTCACATCTCCATCACTCCAGATCACCTTCACCTGACATAACACGGCCAAGATGGCTACTACTACTCCCGATACATCGCAGAAAGCCAAGACTGAGACCAACGAGGATGATAGCCATGTGGCCCCTAAGCTCAGTCTGCTTGATACCTCCGATGCTCTGACTCCCGATCCAGGCACCGAAGACATGTTCAGAGTCGAGGAAAACAAATTCGCCTTCAGCCCGGGCCAACTTTCAAAGCTGCTCAATCCAAAGAGCCTCAATGCCTTTTATGCTCTCGGCGGCCTCGACGGTCTGGAAAGAGGCCTGCAAGCTGACCGCACTGCCGGTCTTAGCATCGACGAGTCGATACTAGATAGGGAGGTCGCCTTTCATGATGTTGCCCCCAAAGGGGCCCCCAGGCATGGCACTGCTGGAGACACGGTTCCAGAGACGACCGCAGAGGCAGCAGTTCATATTCCTCCCCCAGAAGATCCGCATCCAACTGGCGCTTTTTGCGATCGGAAAAAGATATTCCGAGATAACCGACTTCCCGACAAGAAGACCAAGACTTTGCTCGAAATCGCCTGGACTACGTATAACGACAAAGTCCTCATTCTCCTCACAATAGCAGCTGTTATCTCGTTAGCCTTGGGCTTGTACCAGACTTTCGGTGCCGAGCACAAGCCGGGCGAGCCCAAGGTAGAATGGGTTGAAGGTGTGGCTATCATAGTCGCCATCGTGTAAGTCGGAGCTCGCAACGCCAAGACGCCGACGATCGATCCCACTAACAACAGACAGCATCGTCGTGCTCGTCGGTACCATCAATGACTGGCATATGCAACGACAGTTCACGCGGCTCACAAAGAAAACCAACGACCGCATGGTCAATGTCATCCGCTCCGGAAAGTCTCAAGAGATACCCGTTGCCGACGTCATGGTTGGAGATGTGATGCATCTCGCTACAGGAGACATCGTGCCCGTGGATGGTATCTTCATCCAAGGGAGCGCGGTCAAGTGCGATGAGTCTTCAGCCACGGGAGAGTCTGATCTCCTGCGAAAGACGCCAGCGGCCGAAGTTTTTCATGCGATGCAAAAGCTCACCACCCAGGAAGCTGAAAAACTGGATCCGTTCATCATCTCTGGGAGCAAGGTCAACGAGGGCAATGGTACATTCCTTGTTACAGCTGTCGGCGTCAACTCCAGCTACGGCCGCATCTCGATGGCGCTACGTACCGAGCAAGAAGACACGCCGCTTCAGAAGAAGCTCAACGTCCTCGCGGATTGGATCGCCAAGGTCGGTGCCGGCGCTGCCCTGTTACTCTTCATCGTCCTTTTCATCAAGTTCTGTGCGCACCTTCCCAAGAACAAGGGCACTCCCTCTCAGAAGGGCCAAGAGTTTATGGAAATCTTCATCGTTTCCGTCACTGTTGTCGTTGTAGCCGTCCCTGAAGGTTTGCCCCTGGCAGTCACCCTCGCACTCAGCTTCGCCACTGTCAAAATGCTTCGCGACAACAATCTTGTCCGTGTCCTCAAAGCTTGCGAAACCATGGGAAATGCTACGACCATCTGCTCCGACAAAACTGGAACTCTGACGCAGAACAAGATGACGGTCGTTGCCACGACTCTCGGCAAGAGCTCAAGCTTTGGCGGCACCGATGCACCTTTGGACAAGACCTTGAAGATCGATCAAAATGCCATTACTATCCCCAACGTTTCGCAATCTGAATTTGCCGACGGACTTGGTCACGAAACCAGAGACATGCTTATTCAGTCGAACGTGCTCAACTCAACCGCCTTCGAAGGTGAACAAGATGGGGAGAAAACCTTCATCGGGTCCAAGACTGAAGTTGCCTTGCTAGCTTTTTGTCGTGACCATCTTGGTGCTGGACCTATTCAGGAGTCAAGGTCTTCCGCTGAGGTTGTTCAGACTATCCCCTTTGATAGCAAGTACAAGTACAGTGCTGTCGTTGTGAAATTGGCCAGCGGCAAGTACAGAGCGTACGCAAAGGGCGCTTCGGAGATACTTCTCGAGAAATGCAGCAAATCTCTGGAAGTCGTATCTCAGGGCGAACCAACCACAGTTCTCCTGACCGAAGCAGATCGCGAAATGTTCAACTTGATCATCAGCTCTTACGCAGGACAGACACTCCGAACAATTGCCTCTTCGTACCGGGACTTCGAGTCCTGGCCACCCGAGGGAGCAGTGTCCGAAGGGGACCCCAAGCAAGCAGATTTCAACGCTATCCATAAGGATATGACTTTGATTGGTATCTATGGCATCAAGGATCCGCTGCGACCGAGTGTAATCGACGCGCTTAACGACTGCCGTCGAGCTGGCGTGTTTGTGAGAATGGTTACTGGCGACAATATCCAGACAGCTTCTGCTATCGCTTCAGAGTGCGGTATCTTTCGTCCCGATGAGGGCGGTATTGCAATGGAAGGTCCCGACTTCCGCCGACTTCCAGCTGAGGAGCTTAAGAAGAAGGTGAGAAATCTTCAGGTTCTGGCTCGTTCGAGTCCCGAGGATAAGCGTATTTTGGTGCGCACTCTCAAGGAACTTGGGGAGACAGTCGCTGTGACCGGCGACGGAACCAACGATGCGCCGGCTCTAAAGATGGCAGACATTGGATTTTCAATGGGCATCGCTGGCACGGAAGTAGCTAAAGAGGCGTCATCCATCATCCTGCTCGACGACAAGTAAGTCACTCGTTTCAGAAGGTCATAACGAGGTAAAACTGACGAACTTCAGCTTCGCATCCATTGTCAAGGGTCTGATGTGGGGTCGTGCCGTAAACGACTCAGTTAAGAAGTTTCTCCAAGTACGTTGCAAAGTCTGAAGCTTCGAAATGCACCTAACCGAGGAAACCTAGTTTCAATTGACTGTCAACATCACAGCTGTGGTGCTGACCTTTGTCTCGGCCGTCGCGAGCAGCAAACAAGAGTCCGTTCTCAATGCTGTACAGCTGCTCTGGGTCAACCTCATCATGGACACTTTTGCGGCGCTTGCGTTGGCAACAGACCCTCCAACTCGTACTGTCCTAGACCGGAAGCCAGATCGAAAGTCTGCCCCGCTCATCACCTTGAGGATGGCCAAGATGATTGTTGGCCAGGCTATCTGCCAGCTTGTCATCACCTTCATCCTCAACTTTGGCGGCAAGAAACTTCTTGGCTGGTACGACGACTCTGACCGTGACGCCAAGGAGCTGAAGACACTCGTCTTCAACACATTTGTTTGGCTACAGATTTTCAATGAAATCAAGTAAGTTTCCAGTACATATCGCGCCTTGCACTTGCTGACTGAATTCATAGCAATCGCCGACTGGACAGCAAGTTGAACATCTTCGAGGGCCTCCATCGTAACCTCTTTTTCATTGTCATCAACATGGTCATGGTCGGTGGCCAGGTCCTCATTATTTTCGTTGGTGGTGATGCTTTTGACATTGTATCCCTTAGCGGTAAGGAATGGGCCCTGTCGATCGGACTGGGAGCCATCTCCATACCGTGGGGAGCACTTATCAGGCTTTGTCCTGACGAGTGGGTTGCTGCGTGTCTTCCTGGCTTCCTGCGCCGGAGATGGTTGGCGCCTCCAAACGAGGAGCCGAGTGCCGAGAAATCTCTAGAATCGGACGATGAGTTTCAGCGGCCGCCACTGCGCGTCATGAGCTCAATTCGTGGACCGCGCGTCCAGCAGCACATTGGATTTCGAGAGCGGGTGCGCAGATATAAGGAGAAGACCGAGGACAAAGCGAAGGGTGAGACGGGAGATGTGTCGAAAGAACCCGAGACCACAGTTGCTGAAAAGTAAAGCCAAGGCCGAAGTCGCCAGAATGTACCCTGGGCTAGCTTCTCTCAAGGGTGATATTCGAGAGTCTGTATACTGGGTGGTTTTCTGATGAGGACTGCTGGGTCGTCGATCGTGGAGTTGGCTTGCTTTGTTGAAGATTCACTAGATGAGGACGGGGGCGTGTCAGGCTCTTACCGCCAGTTGAGAGTTTAAACCCGATCAACATAGCTATTCAAATAAATAAAAATTGGCAGTCCCGTTACAGAAAGAAAGAGAGTGAAAAGCCAAGATCACTCAGGGAATTCCAATCATTCATGTTAACCTAAGTATTGTCGGCTGAATGAGCAAGGATGAGGGGCGCTTCAATGGCACTGGGGAAAAGTGGAGATCGGAATCTCTGGCGCAGCCGGCCAATCAGAGGCGACGTAAAGCTGTCCCCGGAACTTCGCGAATTTCCTGGCCTGACAATCTCTAGAACCTCTCCCAACCTTCAACCGAAGCCTCAAATTGCCGACCGCAGACACCCATCATCGACTTGAAGCCGTGTCCTAGACGCTCAATTGCGCTCGATAATCAAGATGGTAAGACCCCTGACTTCCCTGGCCTCCTGTTGCCGACCGCACTGGCTAATCGCGCATCCACAGTCTGCCGCCAGCACTCTCTACAGGCAAGTCCAGCGATGACGAGACGAAGACACCACGACCGCAAATACTGATACGGATTACGATACAGGGGACTTTTCTCCACCAATTATCTCATGCTCGCGACCGTCTTCAGTGCCGGCTTCGCCTGGGAGATGTAAGAACTGCGCTCTACCCGGCCCCCGGGCCAACGGGGGGAAGATGCTGATTGCGATACAGTGGCTTCAACAACGTCATGGACAAGGTTTGGGACAACTACAACCGAGGCGTACGTCCGAGAATACCCAGCAAGTCAGAGATCAGGTGCTAATTGTACTGCAGCGACAATGGAAGGATATCCGACACAAGTTCGTCGAGGGAGGTGACGAGGATGAGGAATAGAGAGGCCGACGATGTGATTACCGGACAAGGGGCAAAGGATTGATTCTATCCCAGTAGCCGTGTACAAATTAGAGGAGAGATTAGAGGCAGGACATCACACCAGGTTTTCCTATGTCTTTTTGATGGCAATGCAAGTCTCGGAGACTTTCCCTGTGATGCTTGGGCGCCGTCATCGCCAGCCATGGTCGGCATGACCCTCTGAATAGCCACCACCACTGCATCGCAGGCTTCAGCCGCCAGGGTGAAAGCACTGGCTGCGACACTGATATAGCTCATTAATCTATGGCGCGGTAATCGTCTCATTTAACCAGCACCATCATATTCATCAAAAGTATTGCTGCATGCCTCTGATGTCCTGAATTTCTGACGTCGCTCGCGCTGTCACGGAGGGGCAACGCCTGCCAAACCGAGAATCACAAGGGCTTCAGCCTGAGGATACAGTGAGTGCCGGCTTTGACTTCAAGGAGCGTCAACCATCATGAGTTCATAATTTACAACACGCTCCAACAGCACCGACCGAGGGTTTCTGATCAGCTCTCCTTTTGCTTTTCGGGCTTTCTTCTATTTCGGTATAAAAGTTACTGTATCGTTATGCTCTTGTTGCTTACTGACCATTACCACTGTAGTTCTACGTTTTTCCACCAACCTTCTCCAATATTTGCGGATCCCCCACCTGCCTGAATACCGTCAACGCCCTTGACGACATCGCCGACACCGCAAACGGCCCGACGTAATCTTCTCCTCTTCTCTACTCGAATCAAGACTACCATGAAGCTGGCGTGATCATGGACTATGCAATGTCGACGCAGGAGCAGCAGCTCTGCCAGTTCCTGGCGGAGCTGCCCGCACGCTTCAACTACCGCTTCACCGAGGAAGCTTCGCGCGAGCTACTAAGGAGCATGTTCTGGTCCCTCGCGGGTGGTAGCGACGAATACATGCGCCTTCTCTTCCCAGAGGGCAAACCTGGAGAGAGCCTCAAGCTCAGCGATGCTCAAGGTGCTGTCGAGGGAGCCGAATATACCGAAGCGGCGCGGGGGAAGCGATGCGGGCACATATTCAAGCCTGGTGAGGCATCCTACATGTGCCGTACCTGCGGCACCGACGAAACCTGCTGCCTATGCGCCCGCTGCTTCGACTCGACTGATCACACTGGCCACATGGTCCGCATTCAGATTTCAGTGGGCAATAGCGGGTGCTGCGACTGTGGAGATGATGAGGCCTGGCGGACACCTCTGTTTTGCACCATACACTCCAATGTGCAGGCGGGCACCGACAAAGGGAAGGGCAAGGAGGCAGCTGGCCTGCCCGAGGACCTTGTGACGAACCTGCAGATGACCATCGGCCGTGCTTTCGACTATATTTGCGACGTCATTTCATGCTCCCCGGAGCAGCTACGCCAGGCCAAGACAGAGGAGTCCATCATTAAGGACGAACAAACATCACGGCTATCGTCACACTACTACGGACCCGAAGCCGAGCCCTGCAACGAGTTTGCACTAGTTTTGTGGAACGACGAGAAACATACCGTTCAGGAGGTGCAGGATCAGGTTGCTCGTGCTTGTCGGAAAAGCCGTAGGGCGGCAGCTCAGAATGCATGGGAAACGGATGCTATCGGACGAAGCATTCTGACATATCTTCCGGACGTCGACCGACTCTTGCACATGGCGACTATCATGGAGGCGATTAGAGTCACTGTTACGATTCGATCTGCGAGAGATACGTTCCGCGAAGAAATGTGTGGAACTCTCGTCGAGTGGTTGAGCGACATTTCAGGTTGCACCGTTGGCCATGATAACTACATCCTTCGGCGCACCGTATGTGAGGAAGTCATGAAGCCATGGCGCAAGGGCAGCGCGGCCACTCATACTCTAGGCCTGATCGACGATGAGGAAGAAGATGACCAAATGGTCGAGTCTCGGCGCCGGTTCGATGGTATGAACGCACGATTCATCTTGGCGCTGCAGGCTGCTGCAGGGACTGGAAACGGTGTACAGATAGAAATTGACGACGAGGACGATGATGAGGACGATGTGGATGCTGAGATGGATGACCAAGGCCAGCATTCTCCTTCCAGCTCTGTTGCTGGAGGAGATGAGGACGACGATGATGACGTGTTGATGATAGACACCCGTGAAGATGTTGGGGATCTTGGAATGAACTGGCGAGACAACGACCAAGCGCTGGAAGAAGACGAAGCCACCATGGCCGGATATCCCCCTCCGCCACCGCCGCCTCCTGCTCAGGCCGCCCGTACCGCAACGCGGGATAGGGAAGCAACACCTTCGGACTCGGACACAGCGGAGCCCCTTATTGCTCCTTCGATCTACGCCAAAGCCAATGCCGAGATTCCCCAGACTCCCGGTAAGACCGAGAAGTTGACTCCGAGGCCTGGACGATACTGGGTCGAGACGCCCGTGATCTACACTCAACGCGAAAACGTACCTCCAGCTGAGGATGTCTTCCGCCGTGTTCGTCTCGACTGGCTTCTTCTGTTTGACCTTCGGATGTGGAAGAAAGTCAGGAATGATCTCCGGGCTCTTTACATCTCCACAGTTGTTCAGATTCCCGACTTCAAGCGAGTACTGGCACTCCGGTTTGCCAGCTTGTACACAATCCTAGCTCAGCTCTACCTGGTCGGGGACCGGGAGCCTGATCATTCCATCATAAATCTCTCCCTCCAAATGTTGACCACTCCCTCGATCACAGCAGAGGTGGTTGAACGTGGCAACTTCATGAGCAGCTTACTAGCGATTCTCTATACGTTCTTGACAACCCGCCAAGTCGGGCATCCTTGGGATGTTTCTCCTGATGCGGTCCTGGCGTTTGAGAGCGGATCTGTTACTAACAGGCGGATGTATCACTTCTACCAGGACTTGAAGTATTTGTTCGGCGCCCCTCATGTTCAGGAGCGCGTCAGATGCGAGCCGCGTTACCTCATGCAGTTTCTCGACCTAGTCAAGCTCCACCAGTGCATCGGCCCTAACGTCCGTGCCGTGGTTGAGCATGTTGAATATGAGGCAGATTCGTGGATCACGGCGTCTCTTGTAACGAGGCAGATCAATCTTCAGGCTCGAAATCTGGCCGAGGCGTTCCGCAACTGCCCAGCCGATGAGGTTCATTACCTTCAGCGAGCAATCCGCTTTACAGCAAAGACGGTAATCCTGAACTCGATCGGCGCGGAGCGCCATCGTTTTAAGCAAGGCGAGATCAAGGATGAGGTTCAGTTCAAGACTCTGAGCGACTTCGAGTTTGATACCGAGGCCTCGTCCTATGAAGTGGTTAAGTTCGTTGTCGAAAAGGACGCCATCAGCTTCCACCATGCCCTTCACTATACCCTATCCTGGCTCATCGAATGCGCGCGATCCCTCCCTGCTTCCACTGTACGGAGTCTAATTAGCTTCACACAGCAGGAGCTTAAGTCGAAGCCAAAACTGATGGGACGACCCCGTGTGCCACGTAAGGATTACACTTCAGAGGATTATCTCATTGCAGCATTCGACTTTCCCCTCCGTGTGTGCGCCTGGCTCGCCCAAATCAAGGCCAACATGTGGGTGAGGAACGGAATCAGTCTTCGGCATCAAGCCAGCACATACCGCGGAGTTGGTCAACGGGATGTCTCTCACCACCGAGACATCTTCCTTCTTCAGACAGCCTTGGTGGTGTGCAATCCGAGCCGCGTTATCGCTTCCATCGTCGATCGGTTCGGCATGGAGAGCTGGGTCAAGGGTTTATTCGAGCTGAAATCGGAGGCCCAAGACGATGCCCAACATCTAGATGTTGTGGAGGACATGATCCATCTTCTCATCGTCCTCCTCAGCGATCGCACCTCGTTAATATCTTCCGAGGATGAGGCCAGCTCCAGGCTGTTGGCGATGCGCCGCGATATTACCCACGTACTATGCTTCAAGCCTCTCTCGTTCAACGAAATCTGCAATAAGCTTCCCGAAAAATACCAAGAGCAAGAAGACTTCCACCAGGTCCTGGACGAAATGGCGACTTTCAAACCGCCTGAGGGTGTTTCTGACGTCGGTACTTTCGAGCTGCGTCCTGAGTTTATTGAGGAGATTGACCCGTACATTGCACACTACAACAAAAACCAGCGAGAGGAATCCGAGATGGCATACCGGAAGAAGATGGCTAAGCGGACAGGAAAGACGGTTGAAGAGGTTGTGTACGAGCCTAAGTCCCGCCCAGCTCCCTCCGGTCTGTTTGAAAATCTCGGCGCCTTCACCAGCACGGGCATGTTCGCCCAGGTCATCTACTACTCGCTTCTCTATCCTCTGGTGGCAAACAAGTTTACACCTTCCATCCCATTCACTCGACTGGAAACATTCCTACAGGTCGTGCTACATCTGATGCTGATCGCCATCCTTGAAGACAAGTCAAGCGACGATGACATGAGTGACGACGCAACGCAGTCATTCGTCCACATTGCTCTCACAAGGTTTGGTCGCAGCAACTTCATGCCCGAGGCTCACAGCTCTAGGACAATTGTGTCTCTCCTAGACATGATGTCGACCAAGGATGAGTTCAAGGCCGTTCACCCCAAGATTGCGCTTGTTCTCAAGCGTCTGCGGCAGAAGCGCTCCCGTAGCTTTGAGAGCGCGTACGTCAACCTTGGGGTTCCCGTCGATCGCATCAACACTGCGTCACCAGCAACCACTTCGGTCGAGGAAGAGCGCGAAAGGCGGAAGAAGGCCGCTTTGAGTCGGCAAGCCAAGGTCATGGCACAGTTCCAGCAACAACAAAAGAGCTTCATGGAGAACCAAACAGCGTTCGACTGGGGCTCTGATTTGGACGAAGATGAAGAAGAACCGGAGGAAGAGCAGACAGAAGACCGAAAACATAAGTGGAAATATCCTGTTGGAACATGCATCTTGTGTCAAGAAGAGCCGGACGATCGTCATCTTTATGGCACATTCGCTCTTTTCAATGAGAGTCGCATCCTTCGCCAGACAGACTTTCAGGATCCCGACTTTGTTCGCGAAGCATCACAGACACCATGCAGTCTTGACCGATCAGCCGAGGACGTTCGACCCTTTGGCATTGCACATGAGAACAGAAAGATGGTGGAGAAGATCAATGCTCAGGGCGAAGCGTTCCTCGCCGAAAGACAGACTATCGGCAAGGGGTTCCCTTCGAATGTATGCCGTTCAGGGCCTGTAGCCAGCGGATGCGGACACATGATGCACTATCGCTGCTTCGAGGTGTACTATGAAGCAACGGTGCGACGTCATACTCATCAGATTGCCCGGCATCACCCCGAGGACACTCGACGGAACGAGTTTGTGTGCCCTTTGTGCAAGGCGCTCGGCAACGCATTCGTGCCTATTATTTGGAAGGGTATAGACGAGTCGTATCCGAGTTATCTGCAGTCTCAGGGTACTTTTGAAGAGTTCTTGGAGAAGCAGATGGGATCTGCGTACTGGATCGGTGGAAGCAAAGCGCGCGAGGTTGATGAGCAGTCCGTACCCGACATGTCCACTCCGAGTCTTCCTGGAAGTCTCATCGAGTCTTTGATGCCCGCCCAGAGTCAATCCGACGCCTCATGGACAAGAGAGGACACTGAGTCCCACTCTTCAGCAGCCGGTACACCTGTCAGCTATGCCTTCTCTGATGCCAATACCCCTGAGCAGAACAATCCTCAGCCAGCAGCTGCCGAGGGCAATCAGCTGATGGGAGAGTTGCGAGCAGCGTATCGCCGACTTCGGAACACCCTTCGGGTGAACGGGCTTCGCACAAGCCATCTCATCGATGCCAAGGGTGACAATGTTGGCGAGCTCTGCGCCAGTGACACCCTGGTCAAGTCCGTGGGCTTTACGATCTCGTCCGTCGAGATTCAGCAGCGAGGAGTAGAGGTTCAGCCAGGCTTGACGCTCCTAGAGAAGATTCCCGAGCACATCCTTACACATCTGCGGGTTCTTTCGGAGACTGTATCGTCGTACATCGCGGTTGGGGCGCAAAATCCCGAGGCAGAGAGCAAGATTGAAGGAGAGTTCAAGAAGGACAGTGAGCGACAGCATTGTCAGCTCTTCATGTCACGATACTTTGGCACCGGTACACCGTATGCGCGCCGACCATTGGACGTATACCCTCCTCTGTTGAGCATGGATCCCTTCTTATTCCTGGTGGAGTGCTCCTATGGGTTGGTACCGGCTCAGAAGGCTGAAATTTCTCATGTGCTCCGGCTATGCTACCTGGCAGAGCTCGTCAAGCTCGTCTACCACATGGGCCGCAACATTCCCGTTGCTTGCTGGGTAGGCAACCTGACCAACCGGACAACCCAGGATCCCGCCATCAACAATTTTGCAGATTTTGCCCTTGCTGTGACGAAGTGTGGCCTTGAGTTTCATGCGGCGCAGTTCCCCGAGGGCGTCGAGTTTGGTGAGAACTGTGGTTTCCAGCAGCCCGGGGTTGACACTCTTGAGAGCTGGTACACGTTCGCCAAGAAGTACGCTCTTGTGTTCCTGCGGAAGAGCGTCGTCTTCCTGTACGTCAAGTATGGTGTAGACTTCAACAGCCACATCTCGCCAACGCCAGAGGCCGATGAGCTAGATCGCCTGACCGAGACTCTCCGGCTGCCGACATTTGATGAGATGTGCGCTGCCACCACAGACAACGCAGCGGCATGTGGCTGGCCTCAGACAACATCTGCACTAGTGTCGGGATGGGTCAAGCACCAAGTTATGTGGCCCGGAGATATGAGCGACATTCCTCGATCAGCTATGATGAGCCACCCTGGCATATTCGAGCTGATTGGTCTGCCAAAGAACTACGATGCCCTCATTGACGAGGCGACGAGGCGGAAGTGTCCGACCACAGGCAAGGAGCTAACTGATCCCGTCATCTGCTTGTTTTGCGGCGATCTCTCGTGCAGTCAGGGCACATGCTGCCAGAAGACAGACACCTCCCCTGATCGGGTCGAATATACCAAGATTGGCGGTGCACAACAGCATATGCGCAAGTGAGTAGCTCATTGGCATGAGACCTTGGCTTGGATGATGAGGCTAACTGAATGCAGGTGTCAGCGCAATATTGGAGTCTTCCTCAACGTGCGCAAGTGTTCGATCGTATACCTCTTCCGCCTGTCGGGATCGTTTACGCCAGCGCCGTATATCGACAAGTATGGCGAGACGGATCCGCAGCTGCGTCACGGGCGACAGCTCTTCCTGAACCAGAAGCGATATGATTCCATGATTCGGAACACGGTGCTCAACCACGGCGTGCCGAGCTTGATCAGCCGCAAGTTGGAGGCGGAGATCAATAATGGTGGATGGGATACACTATAGATAACGGCTCATCAAGTACATTCGGTCGCTGTTTGCTTAATGGAGCAAGCGTCGAACTCACACGGAGGGGCTTTAACGGTTCACATATTGTACGGTTTGAGGTGCAAGGTACATTTCTGTCTATATCAGCCGACATGGGAAGCACTCGGCAACGTTTGTAGATGTTGATACAATGACCAGCTGTTCAATAAAGTCTTCCTATGCAAAACGCGAGACTCATTCCGTGTATTGCAGTAATGAAAGTTATTACTCTCGGAATGATGCCAGTGGTGATGCTGGTACAGTGTTGCTCAGGCGCCCTGTAGCTGTTCTAGCACTGTGCTAGGCCTGCAATCCTCGAGCCAATCACAACAATCTGATGTCGCCGAGGCGCGCGCGTCTGGGGGAAGATGCGGCCAGAACAAGGCAACGAAACCAACAGGGAAAAACACAAGCTCCCGATTCAAGACTTCGCCTCTCCTCTAATACAATACAGTTCCCCCTTTTGCAACGCACGCTCAACTACAGGGGACCTCGCCATCCACGGGTGGACGTCGCATCGCCTGGAACCATGGCAGGCAGACGGTCAGGCCGCGCTGCCGCCAAGCGGGCTGCGGCTGCTCTAGGTGAGTTTGTTCGTCTTTCCCTCAGATTATTTCTATTCCATCTGTCAACCACAACCCAACGTCCACAACCCTCTCCCAACCCAACCTCTCCCTCCTTGCAGCGCGTGAAGCCGCCATCACATACAGCTGGTCTGCTTGCTGGTCGCACTGCGCGATCGCCCAAGTTTGCGCAGCAATGGCGCCCCGAGGAAAGATTCGGCTGAGGCTGACGCGCAGTGCCAAATCTGCAGAGAGCACGCCCAAGACCTTCGCCGACATCGAGGACGAGCCCATGCCCGACGCCGAGTCCGCGGCCGACAGCCCCAAGCCGGAGCCGGTGCCGGACCCCGACGACGAGAAGGACGAGGACCACCAGCCCAAGGAGGAGTCGGGCGACGAGGACGACGCGGCCGACAAGGACGATGAATCTGCAAAGGAGCCTACGCCGCCGCCTGTGCCCGTGATTCGACGCAAGAGACTTGGTCGCCCACCCAAGAACCGTCCCCCGGACTGGGACAATATGATTACGGTCCCTGCGGACGAAGCCAACACCCCGCGACGTCGCGGTCGAGGCGGATGGCGGGGACGCGGTGGTCGCAAGGGCGGTCCCGCGGCGCCCAAGGCAGAGCAGGTCATTGACGCCGAGGGCACAGTCGCCGAGATTTCCAACGACGAGTGTGTCCTGCCCGAGGATCCAGAAGGAGAGACCAAGGTCGACAAGCTGGGCAACCTCCAGGGCGGACGCGACTACCGCTGCCGAACATTCACGGTCACGGGGCGCGGAGACAGGCTCTACATGCTTTCCACAGAGCCGGCGCGTTGTGTCGGCTTCAGAGACAGCTACCTGTTCTTCACCAAGCACCGCAAGCTCTACAAGATCATTGTGGACGACGATGAGAAACGAGACATGATTGAGCGGGACATCATCCCTCACTCGTACAAGGGCCGCTCGATAGGAATCGTGACGGCGCGCTCCGTATTCCGCGAGTTTGGTGCCCGCATCATCGTCGGCGGCAAGCGCATATTGGACGATTACAATGTTGCCCAGGCTCGTGCCGACGGCGTCGTCGAGGGACAGCTTGCAGACCCCGACGATCACTTTATCGAGGGAGAGCCGTACAACAAGAACCAGTACGTCGCGTGGCACGGAGCCAGCGCCGTGTATCACACCAATGTGCCCTCGGTGCCGGTGCCCAATGGCAAGGTCGAGTCCAAGAAGCGCAAGGTCAACGTCAACGACATGAACTGGATGCTGGAGCATGCCCGTGAGGCCAGGTGAGTCTCCCAACGCCTGCTGCTGCTTGCTTGATGGCAAGCATGTATGGGGCAGGGGCAGTATTTGCTAACTGTTGCAACTTGCAGTACCTTCAATGCCGGCATCAACGCTATAAGAAAGCTGAACAACGCGGGTGTGTACGAGATTCATACCAACGTGGTGCAGTACCCAGCAGCGATGCAGCCCACACGCGCCCGCGTTGAGCAGGTTGCTCCAGATGATGAAGAAGCCACCAGAGGCAGCAGCCTGTTCCCCCCGGTTCCCGACAAGATGGCCCGCAACTTTCACGTCGCCGACACCTACTTCGAGACTTCGCCGGCGGGTGTCATCTCGGCGGTGGACGACTTGGTCGGATCGGCAGACTTCCTCGCATCGTTCCAGGGGCTGAGCGCCGTGCCGGACGATATCAAAGATCTCCTGCCTCCGGAGTGCCGCAAGGCATTCGACAGCGCCATGGACAAGGAGACCACCTGGCGGTCGCAATGGGGTCCCGAGAGCGAGAAGATGTCGCGCCAGCAGCCCGTCATCGACAAGGCCATTGTGCCGTACAGCATGACTTGAAGGGAACCCTGCGTCTGATGTTTGGGTGCTCGCCGCCATACACGTGTACACTAAATCTATTGAGCGTCGTCGCTGTTGGTACAACGGACGGCGTGAAGAGCATGCTTTTTGGTCCTCGGACACAGCACTTGGGAAGGTAACTTGGTGAAGGTGCCAGGTTAGGGGATGTAAGCAGGCGTCCGGTGTCAGGGATATCTCATGTTTTGTTGTATTTTCAGTTGCATTGTCACGATAGCTACCGCCTCGGACACTCGGGATTGACTGATGTAGCAAGAAACGCCAAATCCTTGCCAAGGGGTTGGAGCGGAATATGCGGAATATCAACATTTCGATTACAGACGTGAAAGTGTGAAAGTGTGTATAAGCCGTGTAACATCACCACGCTTCTTCCCTTGTGTTATGTGTCCAGAACATTGGCCTCCTGCATCTAGCTAGGCTACAGGAACGACAATGAAGAGGCCTTGACCCTGCCGCGTATCTTTAGCACTCGAATTCACAAAAGAGCCGCTGCTTGCAATAATCCTTTCTACGATGGCGACGATGGCCTCCCGGATAACCGCCGGTAACGCGGCCCTCAATGCTTCGCTTCGGCTGTACCGAGCCCCGGCTTCGGCCTTGCTAACGACGGGGCTACGGGTTCTGGCCCTTGGCACAGCACAACGCAGCAGTTCTCACTTTCCCGTGAGAGAGGCAAGAGACTTTTGCTTGTCGACATATTAGCCCCATTGGCTATCCTCTTAGTTCCGCTCCTCTCACTTGATTTTTATTCTACGAGACTCATGATAGGCACGATCCTGACTTCCCTAGCTTCCAAGTGGGTTTGATCGCGGTGCGGCGCCCCCCGCTTGGTCTTGTGCTTCTAAACCACGCGGGTCCAATGGGTAGAGCAAATGCTCGCTACGTAGCGCAGTGGGGGCGTTCAATTGCTCATGCTGTTTGTTCACGCAGAACAAGATGGAAAGGGCATCGCCTACTGTATGACGGGGGATTGGAGCGGGTGGCGACCGACCACGAAAAGCCGCGAAGTTGTGGCCCTGTCATGCGATCCCAAAAAATGTTTTTGACGGGAAAGCGGAAGACCAGAATACTAGGGGTCGTGATCGCCATGTTTAGTGGACGCTTATCACGCAGAACAGAAAGACGCAGTGAAAACTTGACTTGGATGGCAAGGATGGATGGGGTACGGGAGGATCGGAATGAGAGAATGCGTGTTACTGTAAGGTTGAGGCAGGGATGCAGGTTTAGGGCGTAGTTCCCGTAATCACGGGAACGGGACTGGCTGTGCTGCAAGGCATTTACGATAGGTACGTAGCGGACTGTTGAAAGGTTGGGCCTGTTGATAGATATATTTTGCCGCCGAGACGTCATTGTCCTTGGATGTGGGAGTGGGAAAGTGTGAGACTCAAGCTCGACGGCCATTGACTGAGATTCACGTTCCTCTTGTCGACGGGTCACCATCGGCGTTGTTTTACAGCACAGTACTGTAGGCATCGGAGCCGGGAGAGCGGAACGAATCGCCCGCTGCCGCTGTTGTTAGTAATTGGTGGTGATGATCTCTTCCTCGTGCCTGGTTGTTCGAGTCCCGTGAGAACTGCTGGAGTGGCTTGCTCACGGTTAAGTAAGCAATGAATGGACTGGGCGTATTCGCCTCCTTCGTTCGTCATCCGCCATGGATCCTCACCCAACGCCGCGATGCCTGGCTATTGGCTATTGGTCTATTGGCTGTTGGCCGATGGTGCTGGCTGCTGGCAACCGGGCGGGTTCCGTCTCTCGGGGGAGGGCGGGGACCGGTCACGCTGGCGAACGGTGACGAGTCCCGTAGCTGCACGGAGGGCCAGCAACTGGGACGTTATGCCTGGAGCATCCTGGCGTCCACTGTAATTACTTGCCAACGATCGATGCAACGGGAATTACTCCTCAAGGTACGGAGTAGAGTTGTACATAGTGCACAAGGTTTGCTTGACCAAATGCGTGTGCCGCCGACCGCTTGGTGTGGAACCCGTTGTGCTGCTGGTTGCCCACCTTCTTCTGGGATGCACTGCTGTATGACGCCCCTGGTCCCCTCCCCAACTTGCGGAGCCATCCTGTTCCCATGCAGCTGGGTTCGGGACAATGAACCATTGAGCGAAGGGTAGAGCTTGTCGGCAGTTTTGCCAACAGGCAAATAACTCACGTCAAGTGACCAATGTACAGTACAAGCGTTCGGGTGTCTTGGAAACATTCAGCTAGGCTCAATACGACCCCCCCGTGCAAGCGGACGATGTCAGTCCGCGCCAGCTTACATCTGCTGGCGGTATAGGGTAGGCCATCATGAATGTGCAAATCTTGACGTCTTTGTCCCTGTCGGCGAGAGATGACGCCCAGATTAGGTACTAATGATTTGCAAAGTCAAGCGGCACACGTAGGCAAACATTGAAAATGGGCGACCGTCGACCGTAATCTCCTAAAATTGCCCAAGTTGTGTGAGTGAAGAGTTTCCTCATCAGCAAGCCTTGCTCTCCTCCATTTGATGACACCTACTAGCGATGCCTGGACTTACACCCGTTACGTCCTCACCGCCTCCATTCAGATGGTGACTCTGGTTCCCCGATCATAATGCCGCCACAGCATGACCTGCGGCTGAATATTTTGATAGGCGCGGTCCAGCTGACAGCCCATAAACCTCTGTTTCTGCCATACCGAGCAAGCATCTCAGCCTTTAGCGGCTTCTCCTGAGGAGTTGACCAGCGAGTGGACACATCCCACCCACTAGGCAACGATCGGGCGCCATACAATAATCTCACATCCTACGCGCCGCCAAAAGATGGCTCTCCGCTTCATCCGAGTGAAAATGGGAGCACATACTGATGTGAAGCCTGGGGTCGCGGTGCCATGGCGCTTGGACAACAACGGGGTGAACTCCGTCCTGATCCATAAGGAAGCCAGGGTTAATTACTCCCCACGAATACAATATGACTGACCCTTCACTCTCGGCCAACCATAAGTTGGTTGTGTAGGTAACTTCAGCGCGTTGCGGATGGTTGAAAAGCGTTTAATGTATCCTCCCTCCAGTTGCAGGCCGATGTACTCGAGACGTGCATTGTAGGTTTGTGATATTACTGTTAGATTGCTAGTAGACAGTTAGGGCAGCACATGTCAACTCGCTACATATCATCATGTGGCCAAAGGACCCTGAGAAACGAAACCCAGCCTGTCAAAACGTCGGTTAGGGTATGGAGGTAGGTACGTGCGTACATGAGTGTCTTGAAGTATTAGCTCGTTGTTGTGCATGCATCATAGTATGACTGATGGGTAGCGACAAAAGGACGGGCAGAAGTGACCCTGACATAAATACTGGTGCTCCATCAGTACCGAGCCCCCCATAGAATGTCTTGTCCGTTTCTTTCCCCCTCACCCATGGTCTGTCTACCTTACCTAAAGGCGAGATCTTTCTGCGGCCCGCATGTCCGTGCAGTTCGGGTGAACTTGGCCGCCAGCAACCGCCGCTGCTGTACCATGTACGTAGTGGATACAAGATCCATCAGCGTGGTCCACTCATCGCAATGCTTCGGCCGTGATTTGTCCAAATTTGATGCCAAATTCGAGATCATGAAGTACCAGGGAGGTGGTGGGTGTACTGTACGACAGCGCAAGATATGGCTGCAAACCAGGAGATACAATATGTGCTACGATAGGCAAATACTGACCTGGAGAGTCCCGAGTCCTCGTCATCCAATATCTTCGCCATTCTTTTCCTGGGTTTGGTGCGCGACTCGATTCCTCGCGGGCGTGCACCTAAAACAGGACCCTGGAGATGAAGGGTTACCAATCCTGTCGCCCCCAGTTGGCAACCAGGACAAGGCGGCTCTCCTACAATTAAAGGCCAAAAGTCTGGAATGGCCCCACCCACCGCTTACATAGTGTGGCCATTCCAGACTTTTGGC
>JADBHU010000370.1:0-30426 GCA_017140155.1 Fusarium devonianum | reverse complement strand
CGGGGGGTCCCTGAGGTCCTTGGGGACCGGGACCGGGGCCGCCAAAGTGCTGGGGGCCGTAGTTACCGGGACCTCCGTGGCTAGGCAGACCCATGTAATGAGGAGGAGGCGGGGCGGGGCGGTAAGGAGTGCCGACGCCAGAGTTATTCTGGGATCGGCCCCAGCTCAGGCGGACGCGGGAGTTACCAATGGGGTAGCCCTGCATCTGGTTGATGGCCATTTCAGCGGCATGGCGGTGGACAAACTGGACGAAACCGCAACCTTTGCCAGGGGGAATCTTGACATAGGTGATCTCACCGAAGCCCTGGAAGAAGGAGCGAAGCTCATCCTCGGTAACGTATCCAGAGAGGCCTCCGACGAAGACGGTGGTGTTGTTGGGATCGGTGAACTGGTTCATCTGGGTGGCGGGGTTAAAGCCACCATAGGGGAAACCCTGCATTCCTCCGTTCCACATCTGCTGCTGCTGCTGCTGTTGCTGCTGAGGCATGCCGCCCATCATGGGGGCACCGTTATGGTGGCCGCCGTGAGCAAAGCCGTGGTTGCCACGGTTCTTGGGGGTAGCGGTAGAGATGCGCATGGGGCGGTTACCACAGTAGACACCCTGCATCTCGACGAGAGCACGCTGCTGGTCGTTTTCGTCGGAGAAACGAACAAATCCATAGCCACGGCTCTGGCCGGACATGGCATCGGTCATGATCTTGGCGGACTTGCAAGAAGGGAAGCGTGCCTGGAAGAGAGAGACCAAGACGTACTCGTTGACCTCGGGGCCGAGGTCGCCGACGAATATGCTGTACTCGGGGCCACGATCGTCCCTAGTGATTCAAGTCAGTAAAATACCCCAGTCCACGTAAGGGATGATGACGCACCGTCGGTCAACCAGACCACCGCCAGAGGCCCAGTTGAGCTTGAACTGGCGCGAGCTGTTGGGAACAGGGGTACCGTTCAGGCCGAGAGCCTTGGTAGCAGCGTCAGGAGACTGGAACTCGACGAAACAGTAGCCAGCGTTGCCAGAGTTCTTATCGCGGATGACCTTGACGTTAACAGTTTCACCAGCAGCGGACAAGAAGACGCCCTTAATGAAGTTCTCGTCCATCCAAGGCTCAAGCTCTCCCATCCTATTGGGTATTAGCCAAGTTGTACTGATGATCCATCCCGTGGTTCGCATACCAAAGAGTCGTCTTGGGAGCGTCCTGGCCAGAGCCAGGGGAAGGGGCGACACCCATATCGGTAGCGGGAGGAGTGCCGTTCTGGAAGGACATCTGGCCAGTGGGAGCACCACCGTTGGCCGGCACCGAGAAGGGAGCGTTGAGTTCCATGTTGAACTGCATTGTGGGTTAGTGCTGGATTTTGGATAAGTAAGCAGTGAAGGGATTTTGGCACAAGCCTATCCAGTTCATTGTCGCCGGGTGGCACGCAACGTACGGCAGACCAGCAAAGAGAGCGAAACATACCGGTGAATGAGAACAGAGCAGAGGCTCGATTGATCAAAGATGCAAGGGCGAAAGGGGCGAAGCTGAACAGATTGTAAGTAAGTCTTGTGGAGCAAGGCACGCCAAGGAGCTGCAACATACAGGAAGATGTCGCGAAGCTTAATCGAGCAAGGCAACGAAGAATGAGACTAAAAGGGAGAACAGATCAGCAAACTGCATCGACCAAGCTGCAAGCCGACACTCAGCCAGAGCGCTGGCAGAGAAAAACTGTGATGTGTTGGGGGAAAATGCAATGGGTGGGGAACGGTCGAGGTGGGACGTGTTTGAACTGAGCTTGTCGAGCAACTGCCCGGCCAAAACTCATATGCAATAAATCCATTGATTTCATGCTCGACATTTCCAGTTTTGATATCGGTGGCCACCAGCGAACTAGCAGGGGGCACAGGGGCCAGCCACAGCCAGAGACGTCCTCGTCGCGAAATCCCCTGGCAAAGGATGTTCATTTTGTAATCCAAGGACGGATCCATGCCCTGTGAAGGTGGCCGGGTACCAGAACGAGCCGTGTTGTGTTGTTTGGCCTCAAAGATGTGTCGCATTCAACATTTGCCGAAGCGAGGGCTCTCGCAATGGCTCGGGATATTCCTGGGGCAACGCAACTTCATGAAGAAACTTACCGTGCGTGATAAACTCGTACACGTCGTAAACAAATCGTAGAAGAGCTAGATTCGATGCGTCAGCATTGTCATCATTCTTTGCGTAACGAGTGTCGAGGCAGAAAAAAAGGAAGAGTAAAAGACATCGGAAGGCACTGCAGGTCGATATGCCTGGGTGAATCTCGGGTGGGAACCAGCGCCTGCCTGCTTAACCACCTTGACCAAGGCCACTCGAAATCTTGCATATAGGCATATTTCGTGCACCACAAGGCAAAGGGTTAGGGCAGTGCTCAAATCTATCCTGCATCTGTTCATGTCACTCGACATCAACTGCGATTCCGTCACCGCGGCAGTAAACTCTCGAGGTGCATATGAGCGCCATGCACACGAAAACGCAGAGAGGTATCGCATTAAACGCACACATAAACGAAGATCTGCAGCTTACCGTTGAGAAACTGAGTGCACCGAAAACGAGCACAACGCAATCAAGTCGCTAGAGTTGATCGGAAGACCTACAGCAGCCGGTCAGCTCGAATCTAGAGGGACCATCATAAGAATCTTCCATACCTTCACGCCGAGTCTACTCCTCAAAAAGATGCGAATTGGAAAAGACTATCGTCCAAACCCAATACCAAGACTCCGAAAAGTAGTCGTACAGAGGAGAATCGAGAATGTCTTGGACGCCGTCACGCCTGGTACTAGCAATGAAGTGCTTTCGAGTGATGGATGTGCAAAGGCGAAATCGTCGTTCTCACACGGGTCGATATGCTTTACCAATGAATTCCAAAGGAATGTGGTAAAATAGCTGCAAACGTTCCCGAACTGAGCTGAACCTAAGATTATTATTAGCTATCGCCCATCGACTCTGACGACCGTCCCAGTCCGAGTGGTCATGGTTGATGGCTTCTTGAGGCAGCGGAAGGAATCGAATCGTGCTTCATGGTCGTCAAGGATGCTGCCCTGGAGGTGCGGAGACAAGTCCCAAGTTGAGTTGAGAAATATTCGGCAAGAGTCGTTACATCCAGTTGCATTTATGCCGGCTCGGAGGTGAGCAAGTGGAAGCCTTCCGGTTGCGCCGAGTCCATCCGTGGGATGCCCTGAACGAAAAGAATAATATCCACACAAACAACGCCAGACATCGAGTATGGGATTTTCGGAAAAGTGTTATCGGATGTCCGGAGTAATGACAGAAATGCGCCTCAAGTCCAACACTCTGCTTTCGTAGAAAGCCAGCACTGTCTTCAAGACGGTTTCCCCCACTTCGGTTCATTCTTGAACTATCACACTGCGTCTCGTCCAGTGTCCAGACACAATGATAGCCAGAAGTATCCCAGGGCGTCTGCGGTTCCTATTTTCGAAGACACCGCCAACTTGATGCGATAATGGGCGAGCGCCTGGAAACCCGACAGCTCCATAGGGTGGTAAAGCCGAGCGACGTTTGCGCAAGCTTCGAGATCGATTTGGAGAATTGAGTGAACACCATGACACAGTTGGTTTGGCGGGTTGTTGTGCGGGTTATTGCGATCAGAGATCACCAATCAGAGATCAGTACTTCGGTGGTTGAATCGAATCGGTTGTTTCGGCGACGCAGTGGATTGTGTGCGCAGCCCAGTGGCAGATGCCTTCGATATCCCAGGGCGCGCTTCTCCTGGGCAATATTGAGTCCAGGCGAGATTCTTGGGAGGTCATGGTTCGGTCGTTGAGATGATGTTCGAAATGACTGTTATTGCGTGGGCGGTGTCGTGTCAAGGTGTTGCCGACTCGTAGCCTCACAAACCTCCACCACCAAACCAATGCATACCAACCACGACACAGGACAGAAGGAACAATAAGGGGTCAACAGGAAATCAATACTCACTTTTAGGCGCCAACAAAAACAACAGTAACTGTTACAGCCAACTTTCCAAACACGCGCAAGGGAAGAAGCCGTGAAAACCGTGATGAGGACAAAGATGAGGGAGGGGAAACAGAAAGAGAGTCGCGGGCTGAGTGGTAATGCGGAAGACGGCGATGAAAAAAGCTCTTGTCTTTTTTTCCTTAGTTTTGCCTTGTTTAGGCCTTGGCCTTGGGAACAATCGGGGGCACGCGGGGACGAGGGTAGTGGAAAGTATCGACCAGGGTATGTGGGCTGCCGTATCCGCAGACAGGGGGGATCTTGGATCTGGGTGTGGGCGTGCTAAAGGTGGCACTGAAACACGGCGATGGACGAATGACGGCCTGAAATCGCTGACGAGTGACGGAGCGGCTGCAGGGTGTGCAAAATCCAGATGAGATGATGGTAACGGCAATGTGGACCTGGGCAAGCAGGCGCAGCAACGGAGACTCCGTAACACGATGCGGAACAAATCGTTGAAGACGGAGAGGGACTTGGCAGAGACAAGCAGCACTCGCACAAAAGGAAGACGGTCGTAACAACAATCAAGGGTTACTTTGGAAGCAGAAGTTTACGTGGCGAGGTCAACGAGTTACGGGACAAGAAAAAGGAAAGGCAGCGCAACAAGAGGAGGGGAAGGGCCCAGCGAGAGGGCTTTGGAGAACAAAACGCACAACATCGAATTACTCTGGCAGTGGAGAGGAAGACTGCTCCGGAGGTGCAGCAGAGCAGAGGGAGGGTGTGTGCCAAAGAAAAGTGTGTGTCGCGATGTGGGGAGGATGGAAGGGAGGAGAAGGATGAGGACAACGATAGCTGTGGGCCCTGCCCTAGCTGCTTCTCAAACATTGATGGGTTCGTCTACACAGTATCGACCTGCTCAGCAACTCGACTCCAAGAAAGATGACGGTGTCTCTTCACGGCGACAACGATGGTCAGAGAGCGCTGGCGAAACGCCCGTCCTCGATGCTCGTCACCATCGATGGCTCGAGCCAACAAGCCATTGTTGGTTGTTGGGGGATCCCGGTCGCTGCTTTTTGATGCCGGGACAGTCCGCAATAAGTACCGCGGACGGAGCAACATCAGCTTTTGGGCAGCTTGAGAACAGGTGGGTACCTCTCCATTAGCCGTGGAAGCTTTGTTGCGCTGAAATGGGCTGCTCTGTGGCTTTTCGCAGCTAGGGCCATCCCTGCGTGGCACTATGTCGACAATTTTTTTCTTGTGCTCAGGCACACAAAGTCAGCAGCACTGGGCACCTTTGGGATTGGGACTGTATGCTGGACAGTGAACCGTGGACGCTGAACGCTGGGCGCTACATACCGGACGGAGCTAGGCGAGATGAGCCAGCACAACCCCTGTGAGAATAGCCCTGTTGGAGTGGATCATGAAATCATAGGGCATCTGGAGATTGATTGACTGATCGAACGCGTGCAGCCCGATCTAGTTAAGGACTGAACAAGCGATGGAACGGGAGTTGCGTGCAGGGAGGTATTCTCTGATCGGACGCGAACTGGCAAGGGCCTGCTCACGACTCGGTTCTCGGTGGTGATCGTAATGATTCGCCAGTCAATGCTCAGCAAACATAACAGGGGAGGGAGACAGCCTCGCTCCAGCGTTGGATCCGTCGGATCGACGACACCAACTCGATGCCAAAATGACACTGGGACAGCTGCAAGTGACCTCCTCCCACACTTATGCTACGCAAGAGCCGACCGTTGATAAAGTTGGAGCTTGGGCGGGCGGCCTATGGAATGAAGGGAGTTAGTTATCTATGGCCCCAGCTCTATATCGCGCGAAGCTCGTCATACTCTAGTCAATCACAGCCGGCTTGCCGTAGCTAGGGCAACTTGACGTTGTCTCAGCTCGTCACTTGAGAAGCATTCCCAGCACAGAATGTGGTCAATCATGGCAGTATTCATGATGGGGGTTTAACATTGATGTCTCAGTCATGGGATCCCTTACCTACCTTGGCTAGTCAACTCATTCGCACCCGTCGCGACTCTCGTTATGGTTTGCTCTGCTTACCTTCCAGACTACAACACCAAGTCCCAAAGCCTTTATTCACTACTGGTTGTCAGGGCGTTTCTTTCGGCGCTTTCTAGACAATGTTGTCTGAGAAAGGCCGTTTGCTCGATTACAGCACGTCTGTAAGGTGTCAGTCGGAAAAGAGGTGATCACGGATAACAGCTTCTTATCCCATCCAATTCCATTCCTTGCTGCTCTTTCCAAACCCACCACGGAAGACACGAACCTCCCTTGTTCCGCATCCTATATCGTTGTCATCTGAGGCTTGCACACATGTGACAAACCCTCGCTCGCAGGGTGTCAACTCAAAGCTCAGTGTGGCGTAGCCCCGAAATCCATCTTCAACTGCCCTGTTCCCCGATATGAGTTCTCGGTCCGCCACAACTTGAAGGCCAAGGCGGAGGTGAACAAAACCTCCGTTCAGGCATATCCTCGTGATGGATCATTTTTGTTGTTCAAACCACATTACAGTACAATTAACAGAGTGGTGGATTTCGCTGAGCCCTGTCCGTGCGCGCATATATTCGCTCAAACCTCCGTCATCGGATCCGCACCAATGTCTACCAAGGACCACCGTTACCAGAACATTGGTCACATCCACTTCTTCTAGGCCGACGCCGTCCTCTGCCGAAGGGTACCACCGCATCGCGCCGTCGCTATCGCCTAGTTGAAGAACCAACAAATGGGAGGTTCTCCCAGGCTTCTGGCAACGTTGCTGGTGGAGCGCGCCATGCACGAGAGATTATTTGGCATCCTTTCTGCGAGACGAGAGCAACGGCTTGGACGGCTCATTGAATTCAAACGTGACGTTCGTGTTCATCCAATGAGCTCGAATTCCACGACGGCTATCCTTCTAGCCGCTCGCACAGTCCAAATGTGACGGTCCAGTAGCAAGAGCAAGATCGAAGCTGGGCTCTACTGCAAAATACAAATCTCGTTTCCAAGGTCAACTGATTGGAACTAGCGTTGTCTCCGACTGGGTCAAGTTTGCTTTTCCTCGAGTTCCTCGGGCTTTTGGGAACTTCCCTATTCTCTGGCTGCATCCGTTGGTGCCAGGGTCTGGGTACTGGTTGCAGATCTTTTCATGCCCTGGGAACCTCAGCTGCTGAAGCTTGGAATAGTGAACTGGTGACGAGTCGCGACTACGTACAAGGCTCACGCAATTCAATTCTAACTACCGTAACAAAACTCCAAAAGACGTCTGTTGCGCTCCGTGGCTCCGGGGAAAAGTGCGGTTTCACACAGTACTGTCGCATCTCAAAGCCATGACACAAGATTCACATCATGTTTGACAATTATCCGGTACTGTACGCCGTAGAATCTCCAGAGCTGGGCGTGCCCTTAGCGACGCGGGGGCGCCTCAGCCCGTCATGGCACGAGCTCTCATGCTACCACGCTCCTAAATTCTTGCTCTCATAGCCATAATCTGTTCTTGCTAACCTCTACTAGCTTGTGTCACACTACGACGAGGAAAACCGACCTCTCCGAGTGGGAGGTTTGTTGAGATTTAGATTTTGTTTCAAGACCAGACAAGCGAAAGATACTCTGTATTGGAGCTTGGTTCAGCAACATTCACACTACTGTCGCAGATCGAGTACCTTGTCCGCCTCGTCTCGCCATCCCTACCCAAGAAGCACTGGTACAGTCCTTTCCGAAGCGATTTAGCCCTGGGCATGGATAAAATAAAATGCATGTCGTTTGACGCCTGGGCCACTCATATTGTTCGCCTTGACAAATCTGGGCTGCCTCTCGGTCAGATAGCTTGGTGGACAATCGGTAGTGGGCCTTTGAATCCCGACGTTTCCGGCCGTAACCCTCCGGCATGTTGCCGTGTGAAGATCGGAATCCGGTATTTTTGTCCGGACACGGCTAAGAGAGGCAACCTTACAGCCGCGAATTATTCCCAAGCTGCCGTCAACTCGTTGTTTCACCTTGGCGAGGCACCTCACATTCATGGGGGAGTGTCGGTCCGTTGTCGCTTCATGCAACGTTGGTAATCCCGTGTGGTACCATAAAATGCGTTAAGATGGTAATGAGTCCTGTCGTGGGAGGAAAGGTTAAGGGCATCCAAGGTATCTCACAGCGCCCCAGCATCTCGAGGCCTTCCTTACATTTTCATTAGTACAAGACTCCAGTTCGGAGTAAAAAACCGAGCGCTCTGGCGTGAACCGGAATTTTGATTCATATTTATGTAGACGTTGGGGATCTGATTACAGTCGAGTCTCTCCATAAACGGTCATCTGGGGCACATGGATTATCACGTGATCGTGCTCTGCTTTCTGGCTTAGTCATGGGCAGCCCCTCGTAACGATATGGTTGACTTGGAGATGGGACGATAGCACCAGCGGCAACTCGTCACTTGGGAGCTGCCTGCGCCCAAGATATAGAAATCGGAGACGTTGAATCGCCACCAAACATTCTTTTTCCAGGCGTCACTTTCACCTCGCCAACATCGTGTTCTGCAGTGCTTATAATCGTCAGCTTAGCCTAGCCAAAGTCGCCCATTATGGCGGCCGTATCATCCAAAGACCGGGAGCTACAGCTCCTGGATAACGTCGAGTTGAAGATCCTTACCGTTGCCAACAAAGAGAAAAAGCTCCACGATTTACTACAGCGCTATCTGCCGCCTGTACTCATCAAGGCTGCCAGCGAGCATGCCGAAGTGAGAGCAAAGGTGAGCTGCTCAAGTGGGCATAAATTCAAACAAGCACTGAGACATTGCAGGTTGTCCAGATCTTCTCCAGGCTAAAAACGTTCATTCAACCTCCCGAGTACATTACAATCTTTTCCGCCCCAAAGGAAAGAGGTGCTGATTAAGCCTAGGGTTATCCTGCCTGTGGGCGCACTTCTTGACCAGTACAAGTCCAGCGACTCTCCGCTGGTCAAGCAACTCGATCTATCGGGGATTCAACACAGTGTAGAGCGCTTGGATGATTATGACCGGAGAGAACTGATCCCGAAGGCCGTACCAGGCTGTGCCAAGGATGAAGGCCTAGCCAGGGCCGGACCTTTCTTCAACATCATCCTTCGACTACTCCTTGACGCCCGGATACCCCCAAGAGGAAGCAAGGATGATGTAGCGTTCAGGGAGTCTATCGGCTTCTCAGATGATGCCGATGCAAAATATCTGGCTAATATGATCAGCACATTTCTACGGCTAAGAATCCCTCCTGAGGGTCAAAGCTGGGGAGTTGTAAATCCGACCCTGTCCAAAGCAGAACTCGATGCGCTCGCCGTGGAGAATCCAGAGTCACAAAAAGTCCTTCAGCGCCTTGGGGAGTTGAAGCTTAAGCTTGTTGCTATACTCGCTAGCGGTGCCTTTACAGATGAGGAGAAGTTCCTACCAGCAGTTTATGCTGCGTCTAGCTTTGACAACAGGGTGGCGTCCGCAGCTGAAGAGATCCTCAAGAGGAGCTCCGTATCTATGGAGGACAATACTCTCGTTAGGCGACTATTTCACGCGCACTCAATCTTACCGCCCGCCTATCGAACCCGCATCCTGAACATGCTTTCGAGGTCTATGATTTCGGCCACCATGTCGGACGACATCATGGCAGTTGTTAAGCTCAACTTCTCACCCCAAGGGCCTTCTGCGGATGCTTTCACTTTGAGCTTGATGCCCAAAAGCGCACTGGAGCAGACTAAACTACACACTGCGACTTTCCAGTATCTTGCATGGGTAGCCCGCGTCGGGCCCTCGCAAGAAAAGTTCGACATCGCTGTTCCTCTCATCGACATAATGAGTACATTTATTGAGGCCAAGGGCTGGCCTGCTCCAGAGCAGACATCACATGACGATATTGCGCTCCGGTCTAAGGCATATGAGACGATTGGTGTACTGGCCAGAAGTGCTGATATGCCGATTGGCGACAGACTCAAGCTCGCCAGCTGGCTATTTAGATCATTGTCGGAGGATCCTACCAACGATGCGGTTGTGAATATTGATGGCGCACTATCCAGTTTAACAGCAAAGATTCCTGCGACTGCTGGTAGCGCATCCGACGAGTTGAAAACAATGCTTCTCACATACATGTCCCTGCCAGACGAAGGCCCCGCCATCCGAAGCACCCGCCATGCTGCCGTCAAATGGGCCAACCAATGCCTTACGTTTTCCGACGTCCTTGGAAGGTGGATCGACATACTGGCTATCGGGGCTCATCCAGACGAACGGAGTGATGTCGTTGAACAGGGACACAGAGGTCTAGACCCGTGGACTTACTATGCACACGTCGAGACTAGTCCATCTTTGCCAGACTGGAGGGAGATGGTGATCACATTTTTCGGATCCTTCATCAGCCCAGAAAGTCATGCAGAGCCACAATCCCTGCCGGACTGGAGCGAGGGACCGCACTCCGTCTTTGATAATTTCCAGGGGTCTCGCATTGCGGCTTTCCCGGTCGCTTTACGATACTGCAAGCACATCATGTTCCTCACGGCCCTTGACGACTTCAAGGTTGAACCGGACTGGATGCAAACCCTTGACGCGAGGGTGAAAACGGACATCAAGACACGAAAAAGAATTCTCGCCTATCTACATACCGTCGACAGCGGGTTTGTGGTCTTCTTTCTGAAGGCTTGCCTGGATGGGGCCTATCTTGCAGACTCCCCGATCACAGAGGAATGCATACGATGCTTTGTTGATGTGGCATCCCTCAGTCCTGGTGGCGCCCTGGGTTACCTTACTCGGTTCAGTGATGGCCTTTTGCAGTTGATAAAGTCAAACAACAAGGAGGTTCGATCACTTGCAGCTCGGGCTTTGGGTATTCTCGTGTCTCACATCGCCAACAGCCCGACTTCGATTGAAACCTGCCGTAAAACTCTCAGTGTTCTCTTTGAAAACGCCGAGAGGCTTGCAGGGCCTGATTTGAATGTCGCGGAGGGAGCTCTCTTGGCGTATAGTTACGTCTGCTCGCGTTGCGTCTACTATGGACAGCCTATGCCAGCCGATCTTCACTATCCTGCACACCTGCTGACAGGCGAAAATGTCAGGCCATCTCTCTATGATGCTGCCTTAGAGTCTTTTGCTCAGCTGTGGACTGCTGGACTCGCCATCCCCAAGTTAGAAGGCGATCATTCGCTCGAGGTGATCATTGACAATCTCGTGACCCGAGCAAAGAAGGGTAACGAAAAGGCAATCCTCGCTCTTGGACGATTAGCCGCCGGTCTCCAGGAAACCGACGAAGATGTAGACATGGAGGGTGGTGATGGGTGGTCCCATGGTGTTCTTGGGAAAATCCTCAAGGAACTCTTTGCCCTGCACGAGATTAAGCAAGTTGAGATCCAGTTCACTGTTGGAGATGCAATCACTGCAGCACTCGCCCGCTGGGATTCGGATTACGTGAGACTTACTTTGGATGTCGAGTCGCGTGGCGGTCAGAAGCATAACAATTCACGACAAGCCAAACTCACCGCGGTCCTTAACAAAGTATTCGCCGATTGCAAGGCTACAAAACCGTCGCTGCTCAAGGCATCGGGTATCTGGCTGTTTTGCATTGTTCAGTACTGCTCGCATCTGCCCGAGATTCAGTCGAGGCTGCGGGAGACTCAAGCTGCTTTTATGAGGCTGCTCAGCGCACGAGATGAGCTCGTACAAGAGACCGCCTCCCGTGGCTTGTCCTTGGTTTACGAGCGTGGTGACGCAGACCTGAAGAGTGCCCTTGTCAAGGACCTCGTCTCAGCTTTCACCGGCTCAGGAACCCAGCTCAAAGTGGACCAAGAGACGGAGCTGTTTGAGCCGGGCGCACTACCGACTGGAGAGGGCAGCTCAATCACATCTTACAAGGATATCGTCAGCCTTGCAAATGAAGTTGGCGACCAGAGACTTGTGTATAAGTTCATGTCGCTCGCTGCAAATGCTGCGACGTGGTCGACCCGGTCGGCGTTTGGCCGCTTCGGGTTGAGCAACATCCTGTCGGACTCGGAGGTCGACCCCAAACTCTACCCCAAGCTCTTCCGTTATCGCTTTGATCCTAACCAGAACGTCCAAAAGTCGATGGATGATATCTGGAAGGCACTCGTTAAAGATTCTGGCTCGGTTCTCGATACACACTTTGACGCCATCTTGGAGGACCTCCTAAAGAGCATCCTGGGGCGGGAGTGGCGCATGCGCGAGGCGAGCTGTGCCGCTATTTCCGATCTGATCCACGGCCAGCCTTTCATCAAGTACGACAAGCACTACCGAGACATTTGGACAGCCGCACTGAAGGTGCTCGACGATGTCAAAGGTTCTGTGAGAGAGGCAGCTTTAAGGCTTTGCATGGCCCTCTCCAATGGTCTCGTTCGGCAGCTTGAAGAGGGAAATCATGGATCGTCTGCCCAGGCTATGATGAAAGAGGCTCTTCCGTTCCTTCTATCTGACAAAGGTGTCGAGAGCTCTGCTAAGGATGTCCAAATCTTTGCAACCATCACAGTCATCAAGATTACCAAGCAGGGAGGCAAGGCCCTCCGGCCGTTCATTCCAGAGATGGTCCCTCAGCTTCTTGGGTTGCTGAGCTCTATTGAGCCCGAGCAGGTCAACTGGCATTACCAGAGAGCTGGAGACGATAGCCGAGATCAGATCGATAAAATGCGATCCCAGATGGTGAATCAGTCCCCCATCTCCGAGGCCATCGAGAACTCGCTCCGATTTATTGATGCGGACGTTATGACTGAGCTGTCGCCTCGACTGGAGGCTACAATCAAGAGTGCCATTGGCATGCCGACCAAGATTGGGTGCAGTCGAGTGCTGGCGACACTATTTACACGTCACACCAACGATGTCAAAGCAGTCGGTGGGCGATTCCTTCAGCTTATGGAGAAGCAAACGATGGATAAGAATGATGAAGTCAGCCAGGCGTATGCCCGTGCTACCGCATACATAATGAGGGCGGTGCCAGAGTCGGCCAAGACTCGCTTTTGTGAAAGGTTCATCGACATGTACTTCCAGGCAGAGGAAGAGTCACGCCGGCAAAAGATTGCAGATGTGATCCTGGCGTTGGCTAAGGTTTCGCCGGATCATTTTTCGTCACTTGAAACGAGGCTACTCCCCTTAGCATACCTAGGGTCTCACGATACAGATGAGTACACCAGCAAGGTGTTCAAGGAGGTCTGGGATCAACATGCGGGAAGCAGCCGTACAGTTGTGCGCTACGTTCCAGAAATCGTGGCCTTGGTAGAGAGGTGCCTGGACACGGCGCAGTGGGCGCTCCGACACGGAGGAGCTTTTACAGTTGCAGCCATGGTATCAGGCGTTGCAAGTGCCAGTGATGCCAGCGGTCAGATCAGCGAAGCAAACCTGACCAAGATTTGGCCCATCTTTGACAAAACCTTGGCGCTGAAGACATTCGCCGGCAAAGAGAAATTGCTTGAGTCGTACCCCCAGTTCGTGGAGAAGGGGAGAGCTCTGTGGACGACAGACGCAAAGATTGCGACACAGATGAAGAAAATCGCACTGCGCGAAGCCAAGCGCAATAACGATCAATATCGCGTTCCTGCGTTCCGCTGCCTGTGGAAGTTTGCCAAAGCCAGGGAAGATCTCGACTTGCTCGACGAGATAATTGAGATCGTGACTCCTTACCTCGACGAAATGAAGGATGAGGACAAGATGGATGTGGATTCAAAGGAAGAGCTGACCGAAACGACCGCCTCGAACGGCTTGGAGGCTATTGCTCGTGGATACAGCCGTCCGGTCATAAAGCAGAACCCCCCTGCAGTGCTCAGCAAGGTTCTCAACAACCTCAAGCCATATCTTGCAAGTACCAGGTTTACTTCCATCAAGCGCAAGGTCTGGTACGAGTGTGTCCGCGACCTGATGGATGATGCTGCCTCGACTTCGTCGGCAGCCAACGACGAGGATGCTTTTACACTTGAATACCTAACAAGCTTGGACGTTGAGCTTGAGGATACGGGGACAGAGCCGCAGAGAGTAACGAGGGCGAAGGCCGTCGGTGCTACGCTGAAGGCAAAGGCTAAGGGCGCTCTGGGACAAGGGGGTCCGGATGCAGCTCAGCTGAAGGAAATAGTCAGTAAAGCGTTGGCGGCGGAGAGGTCATTGGAGGTACAGAAGGCCCTGAAGGAAGTTCTCGCCGAGTTGGGGGCTCAATAGTTGCGACACCGAGCACGCAATCAAGATCAGGGAGTCAGATTACGCATGATACATCTAGATGGAGCTTGACATAGACCCTTTCATGTTACTTTCATGTTGTATTAAGTTATAGTGCGGGTGGAATAGGTCTGTATAGGCTATTGGTCTCAATTTATCACATTAAGAGTTCAACAAATGCATCATCTATTGACATGATCAGACTTGAATCCAAATGATTGTCAGAAGTGTTCTTGATCTTCGAAACGGCGGTCTAGGGTAGGTGGCGTACCTAGGGCACCAAGTTCTCGGGACCCATCGCGTCATCAATTTTCCGCCACTGTCCAAGCCCCCCTGCAGAAGTACCCCTCCACCCTCATTCCCGCCAAAAGCCAGGTCGAGTCGCTAAACTCCACTGACGCTGTTGCGTCACTGTGGTTGGGTGCCTGTCTTTTGAACGTCTGTGCTTCACTTTCACCTTCACATTTACACTTCCGCCTCACAAATCGTCCACTTCTTTTGCAAACGTACCCGTAGCTGAAGCTAGGCGACGCATGACACTCGATTGTTGACTTCTGCTCGCTGAATCAACCTCCACACGATAGCCGATACCGTGCCTCATCGACGAGTAGCTATATCATAGCATCCTCCCCCACTGTTGCCATAGCGGGGCATCCTCTTCGCTTCGAACAGCTTCACCGAACCTTACGATACTGCATCGGACAAACTTCTTCGACGCCTCTACATCATCTGACTCGAATTTCTCACCATTATACCCGTCACAGAGAGCCCACAAACCGAGAAGTATCGCCGTACTGGGAGCGTCGCCGACCATGGACGACAACATCCCCACCTTCATCGCCATCACAGGCGCAAGCACTGATGTCGCCCGCAGCTTCCTTGAGATGACTGCGGGGAACTTTGAGCGCGCTATCGAACTCTTCTACGAAAACCCTGACCTTGCGGCGGGTGTCGGAGCCGGCCTGTCGTCAAACACCACATCAACGAACGCACCGGCGGCGGAGCCAGCGTCAGCAGCTGCGAGGTCCAACATTGGCAGGCAGGATTCGGAAGGCATCATCCACATCGATAGCGACGAGGACGAGGATATGCAGTTCGATGAGGACAGTGACCACGACGAAGCAAACGACAGAGCTGTGGCTGCGCAGGCGGCCGCTGTGGCCCAGGAGGAGGAGGATATGGCCATGGCCAAACGGTTGCAGGAGGAACTCTATCAAGGAAATCAGGGTTCGGGTTCAGGTTCGGGGGACCCAGATGATGTGAGAGCACCCATTGCGCGAACCACCGAAACCCTGGTGGCTCCAGGCTGGGGCGGTGGCGACCACGATGATGGCGTGGAGGCAGCTCTTCTAGAGCAGCTGAGGCGGCGACGACAGCAGAACCCTCGTAAGTGCAATGGTTACATCCTTGAGAAGACCCCCTTAACAAGTTGCGTATAGCTGGTGGTCGCGGACCCTTTTCACAGCAGATATGGGGTGATCCCGACCGTCGCCCTGCCCAACCGGCCGAGAATGGCGCCCACGCGAGGCGGCTCGAGGATCTGTTTAGGCCACCCTACGACCTAATGGCGCGGATGTCCTGGGACGAGGCCCGGACCCTGGGAAAGGAAGACAAAAAATGGATCATGGTTAACCTCCAAGACATGAACGACTTCAACTGTCAGGCCTTGAACCGAGACATCTGGAAGGACCAGGCCGTCAAGGATCTGATCACGGAGAACTTCATCTTCCTGCAGTATGACAAGGTTTTCCCTGACGCTGAGGAGTTTATCAATTTCTACTTCCCCAACCAGTCACACGAGAACCCTGACAACTACCCCCACGTCTCCATCATCGACCCGCGGACAGGCGAGCAGGTCAAGGTGTGGAGCGGACGACCGTTTCCTAAAGCTCAAGACTTCCACGCCGAGCTGGCTGAGTTTTTGGACCGATACAGTCTTGCGGCCTTCAGCAAGAATCCGGTGGCCCAGTCAACTGCGCGCAAGCCACAGACGGTGGACATTGAACGCATGACTGAGGAAGAGATGCTAGAGATGGCCTTGAAGAACAGTATGGAAGGCGCTGCAGGAGACCGAGGATCAACTTCAACGCCCAACGTTCATGATCCTGACGCCTTGACGAAGACGCCAGACGCCGCGGAGACTGGCAAGGGCAAGGAGCCAGAGGCACCAGTGGAGCAAAGCCCTTGGCATCAGATCGCCAGCACCAACCCACACACGGAACCCGAAAACAATCCTGCAACAACAACGCGCATTCAGTTCCGTCACCCTACAGGACGTGTCATTCGTCGATTCAACCTTGACGATCCAGTTCATAGGATCTACGAATGGCTCAAGGCCGAGCCTTTGGAGGGCAAGGAGGGCATCGAGTTTGAGCTCAAGAAGATGCCGCAGGGTCAAGATCTAATCGAGAGCCTGGACGCAACTATCGCGGATACGGGTCTGAAGCAGGGGACGGTCATGATTGAGTTTATTGAGGACTGACGCCCGAGGTGCTGAAGATGACTTTACGGCTCGACATGACAATGGATTTCGTCTTTTACAAGGGTACGAGGGATCACAGCAAGCATCATGCAGATAGATCAATAACGGAGCCATTGGAGTCAACTGGAATGGCTCGGCCAGAGGAGCTGATAGGTTCCGAACCCTTCTGGGGCAGCATTCTTGGGATTGATTTGCGGTTTGCTACGAAGGTATGTTATTGGAGGCCAATATCGTTTTACGAAAGGTGGTAGAACCAGATAGACATAAGTCCGGAGGATTGGAGCAGACATGTAGCCAATATCCGTGATCTGATGGTTAATGAAGCCATTTCCAGCATTAAGGTTCACGCCCAGCTGTTCGTGAACCTCGTTCGATGTCACAATGCGTTCATAGTTCCGGCTTCGTTTAACGACCGTATCCTCGTATGATGAACGGGAAACTGAGCTTCGACGTCGAGTGATACCGAGTGATACGCTAGGTTCTCCCGGCATGACACTCGCATTCGATGATCTTAGCTACCGCGCCTAGAATGCTGTTTCTTCACGTGGTCCAATCGCAAACAGTCAACCCGTTCGCCGACCTGTCTCACCATTTGCTGGAAAGGAGAAAAGAACAGCCATGACGGCCAATCGGGCATCTGAAACCGGGTAATGAAAAGACAAAACGCGTCATAATCTAATATCGCGCCGAGAACACCGCGAGGCATGTTGGTCTCAAGTGCCAGCGCGCCAGCTTATTTAGCTTGGGGTTTGAAATTGGCCTGCTGTGGACCAATTTCTTGGTACTGTTCTGTACCTGGCATCTAGGCTGAGCTGGAGATGGGCAGGGATGGAGGTCAGTGCGGGGACCCATGGCTTCCAGCGACTCAGCGGCTGGCTCCAGGCGGCCCCCCTCCACTGTGAGGTAGCTTCCACAGATCCACCAACAGGCGCTGGGGTCATCCATCGACAGCCAACGAACAGGGTATCATTTCCCCCTCCTTCCCGCTCCCAAGGTCGCACCAGGAACGGCCGTAAGCAGGTGGGAAGGCGCGGCTCGCTCTCGATGGTTGCTCGTCAACGACCCCACCTGCCCTGTAAACAGCAACAGCCAGCCGTTTCACAGTGGGAAGGCGGTTCTCTAGACTAGCTTAGCTCCTTTGCGCCTGCTCGTTTTGGCTGCATGTTGATTTCTTGCCTTCCCTTGCGCAGGCGGGGATTGGCTGTGTGATGTTCTCGTTTCGAGCTGAATGACGCTCGAGTTTTTTACCCTCCCTCTTTACGTTAGGATATATTTCCCGTCCTTCTTATCTCTCTCCTCAAAGTATCGGTTCCCCTTCTCACGACTGCGACGATTCTCTCATTAGGCAATTCTCGAGGTCTAGTGTCAGAGCGCCAGTTTACGTCGATCCACGACAAGACGCCGCCTCTTTTTGGTGGGGTTGGGAATCGACACCGCCAAACCATCGTTATCCCATTGGATTCCGATCCTGTTCAACACCACACACTGCTACATTTCTACTGTGGCGTGCGACCCCGGAGACGGCATATCGAGTCATCAAATCTGATTAGGGCGGTCGAACGGCGATATAATACTACCTTACGACATTAGAAGAGCTGCTATCGCGGAAACGTGGGACAAGACGTAACCTTGCGACTCGAAGCAACGAAAGCTCCGACACCGATCTGAAACCACGATGGCGGACCGCGAGCACGATATTGACGAGTCGAACGAGTCGTTGGACCCGGAGCTCCTTTACTCGAAAGAATATTGCATTGGTTAGTCTTGACGTGGCGCATCACCGAGCAACATCGGGGCCGTATCGTCTCAAGAACAACTATGCTGACATTGCCCAGGTGGCGGTAGTTTTGGCAAGGTCTACAAGGGGTGCGCATACTAAAAGCTCTGATTGTTGCTAATGCGAGCCTGAGACTGATAAGTTGTCATATAGTGTCGACAAGCGCACCGGCCAAGCAGTTGCCATCAAAGTCATCGACATTGAAAGCGCCGAGGACGAGGTCGAGGACATTATCCAGGAAATTGCCATCCTGTCCGAGCTACAGTCCCCCTATGTTACAAAGTACTACGGATCTTATGCAAAAGGTGCCGAGCTATGGATCGTCATGGAGTTCTGCTCCGGTGGGAGCTGCGCCGACTTGATGAAGCCTGGGCTGATCGGAGAGGACTACATCGCCATCATTGTGAGAGAGCTGCTACTAGGGTTGGATTATCTTCACACGGACAAGAAGCTGCACCGCGATGTAAAGGGTGAGCGAGAGCACTGTCATGTCTTATGTTCCTGCTAACCTGCTTGATAGCTGCCAACGTGTTGCTTAGCAATAATGGCCAGGTCAAGCTCGCCGATTTTGGCGTCTCAGGTCAGCTCTCCGCAACTATGACCAAGAAGAACACCTTTGTCGGCACTCCCTTTTGGATGGCTCCGGAGGTAATTAAGCAATCCGGATACGACCACAAAGCTGACATCTGGTCACTTGGCATCACCGCTCTTGAGTTGGCCAACGGTGAACCCCCATACGCCGACATTCACCCCATGAAGGTTCTTTTTCTTATTCCCAAGAACCCTCCTCCAAGGCTCGAAGGCAATTTTACCAAGGCCTTCAAGGATTTTGTTGAGCTCTGCCTCCAGCGAGACCCCAAGGAGCGACCGACGGCCAAGGATCTGCTGCGACACCCTTTTATCAGACGAGCGAAGCGGACGACCTATCTGACGGAGCTCATCGAGAGGCATTCTCGATGGGCAGTTACTCACAAAGGTGATGATGATGAGAGCTGGGACACCAACAGTGGCAGAGCTCCTGCAGAGCGCGAGCGAGTAGATGAGGATATGTGGGATTTCGGTACCGTCAGGCTCGTTGGTGAGCGTGGAGGTATCATGAACCGACCAAGCCTCAACGCAATGGACCAGAGCGCAATGAATGCCCGTTCATCACGGCCACTGGAGAGCGAAGATGACCACGGCGAGCGGCGGCGCGAGGGCAGTCCGACCAAGGTGCGAGACTTTGCGTTACAGCCAAGTGATACCGTCAAGGCGGCCAATGCAGGCTCCAGACAGGCAAGCCCGCAGCGAAAGGCTGTTCCATTACATCAACCCCAGCAGCAGCAGCAGCCGCCGCCGCCGTTGGCATCAGCAGCAAGGGTGCCACTCCCTCAGAGCCCGATAAAGCCCCCGCCACGAGACGACTCCGAGACCCCTCGAGCATCACGGCCAATGCCACCCTTGCCTATAGGCCAATCGCCAGAGTATGACCGTGAACTTCAAAGCCAGCTGCAGCGTGATATCGGTATGCTTAACCTAAACATCCATTCGAATATCGACGGCCAAACAGACGATCAGCTCTCTTCACCATGGCCCTTGCCCCCGGCACCTCCAGCACATCAGAGTCAATCACGGCCATCTAGCTCCAGAGTTGCCCAAATAAGTCTACCAGAGATACCCCCCTACAGGGGCTCCCAAAGTCCCCAACCGCAAAGGGTTCCGTCGGCGCAGCAAATTCCCGCGCAACGACTTCATACACCCGTGTCGACGCCAGGGGGAGCACAGGGACCGCGACCACTGCCGTCCAAGACCCAATCCCCGAGCCCATCCGAATATTCTACCGCCCCGTCATCGTTTCCTTCACCAGCGCCGACCAACCCTAATGGTGAGCTGGATGCGCTCAACGATGTCATATTCCCCGCGTTGGAGGAGGCGCTTAAGCGGCGACAGATCAATCTTCAGCATATGTATAAGCCGGGCCAGAATCCGGCGCAGGCGACGCCACAGCAGCAACGCGCTGAGGCCTCGCACGAGAAGCTGCGGAAGCTGGTGTACAAGCTGGCGCATGTCTGTAAGGAGATTGACCATTACGACAAAGCCGAGCCTGTAGGGATGGGCAGGGAGGTGGGCAGCTTCCTCGAGGGTCTTCTCGAGGAGATACTGGTACGAGTGGAACCGTTGGATGAGGATGAAGAGGCATTGGGTTGATCCTGTCCCTCGTCTTGCCAATTGATGGCCGAGCATGAATGAGCAAGTGGGAAGAGGGACGACTTGGAGTTCCGGTCTGATTTGTTATATGACATGTACGAGAAACGAGCGTTGGTGGGCTGGTAGACGGACCGGAAGGCCGGAGTGATAGCATTAAGAGGAACAAGGCATGGTGAAGGCCGGTTCAGCGTGAATCAATGGATACTTTGGGTGTTTTCTTATGAGATAGAAGTAGTCGAGCCTTGGAGTTGCTTTGATTACTGACGAAACGGAAATAGATTTGTTTGCTGTTCTTATATACTCTTGTAGACGAGGAGCATTGGAGATGTCACAATTGGGCTGTTGTTGATGGGGCATGGTGGCTTCAGGGATCCGACGGAGAAGCTCCACCCACAGGCAAGTGATTCAGTGTGTCAAGAGGTAGAGGAGGAATCATGATGCTACCGTGATATGACCGAGGGCCTCCTGCTGTCCGTTTTGAGGCGTGAAAGGTGCAGACTCGATAGGAGCTATGCCAGCTGGTCAATTTGCAGAAGCGAAGCATTCACTTTGTGGTGGTGGTAGTCCCCCTGCTTTGTTGATGCTACATCTGTCGTGACGTCGTTTTGAGCCTGGAGAGCCTCATCCGGCCGAAGGAAATACGAACCCAGAGCTCGGCGAGAGTTGGAGAACCATAGCTAAGTAGAGAAGAGTGTGAGCTAAACCTAAGCGAGAAGCAAACCGGTTGCGCCGAGACGCCGGCCCCATGAGCTTCCCTATGAGGCCTAACGCAGCGGCCCTTCCCCCCCGGACAGCTCGGAACAAGAGGTCGCTCTCCGCCCTTTTTCCGAGCGGCTGCCGAAAGAGAGAAAAAAAAAATAGTTCTCGGTAATGGGGGGGCCTGGGAAGCTCGGCCGATGCGACAGCAAATGGGCAAGGGCAAAAAGCGGCCATGGGCCATGGGCCATGGGAACCTTGGGCAACGGAAACGGGCCATGCGCGATTTGGGCGAACTCTCTTTCTTTCTTTCCCTTCCCTTTTTCCTGAATTGAACCTTTTCCTCTTTTTACTCCAACGCCTCTTCCGCATTATCTCCCTTCTCGCTCTCTTTGTCTCTCGCGCTGCGCGAAAGGTCATAGCCCGCGGTTAACACTCCTCCTTCTTTCTCTAGAAAGCTCTCCTCTCTACCCTACCCGCAACCGTCATCATGTTGTCGCGAGGCTCAGTTCGATCGGCCCAGGTACGTTTTTAGTGTTGCCCACCGATGCTTTGGTGTTTTCTTTGTGTGCTGTGAGCTTCAGTGAGGCGTGTGGGGAAGGGATTGTTGTTGTTGTTGCGACGAAGCCAGAGGGGGACAATATCGCGACTGCGTCATGCATGATCATCGCGAAGAAAACAACAGCGAGGGGATTGCGGATCCGGGGAATGCAACAAGAACTGGATTACAGCTTCAATGTGCCATTGCTCAGCTTCTCTTTGGGTTCACACGCACAAACATGCCACAGTTTCACCCGGCTAACCTCTGTTCTCTTGCAGCTGCTGCGCGGCGTGGCCAAGCAGCAACCCCAGCTCGCCCGATCCTTCGCCACCGTCCAGTCCGACATCTTCAAGCCCGCCAAGTACGGCGGCAAGTACACCGTCACCCTCATCCCCGGTGACGGCATCGGTACCGAGGTCGCCGAGTCGGTCAAGACCGTCTTCAAGGCCGACAACGTCCCCGTCGACTGGGAGCAGATCGAGGTCTCCGGAGTCGAGACCCAGGGCGCCGGCCGCACCGAGGAGGCCTTCCGCGAGTCGGTCGCGTCGCTCAAGCGCAACAAGCTCGGCCTCAAGGGCATCCTGCACACGCCCATCAGCCGGTCCGGCCACCAGAGCTTCAACGTGGCCATGCGCCAGGAGCTCGACATCTACGCCAGCATCAGCCTGATCAAGAACATCCCCGGCTACGAGACGCGCCACAAGGACGTCGACCTGTGCATCATCCGAGAGAACACCGAGGGCGAGTACTCTGGCCTCGAGCACCAGAGCGTCGACGGCGTCGTCGAGTCCCTCAAGATCATCACCCGCGCCAAGTCGGAGCGCATCGCAAAGTTCGCCTTCTCCTTTGCCCTCGCCAACGGCCGCTCCAAGATCACCTGCATCCACAAGGCCAACATCATGAAGCTCGCCGACGGCCTGTTCCGCAACACCTTCCACCAGGTCGCCAAGGACTACCCCACCCTCGAGGTCGGCGACATGATTGTCGACAACGCCTCCATGCAGGCCGTCTCGCGCCCCCAGCAGTTTGACGTCATGGTCATGCCCAACCTGTACGGCGGCATCCTGTCCAACATTGGCGCCGCTCTCGTCGGCGGCCCCGGCATCGTCCCCGGCTGCAGCATGGGCCGCGAGGTCGCCGTCTTCGAGCCCGGCTGCCGTCACGTCGGTCTCGACATCAAGGGCAAGGACCAGGCCAACCCCACCGCCATGCTCCTGTCCGGCAGCATGCTCCTCCGACATCTCGGACTCGACGAGCATGCTAACCGCATCTCCAAGGCCACCTACGCCGTCATTGCCGATGGGTAAGTCGCACAACTATACTAAACTCGTCAGAGACACATGAGCTAACTGTCCAAACAGCAAGGTCCGCACCCCCGACATGGGCGGCTCCTCCACCACCCACGAGTTCACCAAGGCCATCCTCGACAAGCTCGAGACTCTGTAAATGAAGCATCTTTTGTGATATCCACCCCCGAAGCAAACCATGCATATTCCTTTTTTTGTTTTGTTCTTTTAAATAATGTTTTATCTCGAAAACCCCGTCCGTCGCGGGGAGGAAGACAAAACTCTCACACACACACACACACACACACACCCATACCTCGATCGAATACTAGACCTAGGACGACCGACCTGAAGGGAACGAGCTCCGGCGGATTTAGGCGTTCCGAACGAGGAGGCGTTGGCGGCGACGCATGAGGTGGCGGGGCAGCGGAGGAGAAAGAGAAGCGCGAGGAGAATGACATGAATAGGAGAAGCAGAGAGCGATGGGGAGGTTGTACGTGTAACATGACCTTGTTGAGCAGCAGTCTTGAATGCATAAGTTCAAATCTTATATCTGGGCTGATGCTGATCCGTGTGATGGGACGAACTACATGTCAACTGGTGAGCAAGAGTTGGTGCAACATTCATGTTGTATAAGACCTCCAATTGGGTCTGATGCGAGTCCGGGCTTGAAGATTCAATGGCAAGCAACTCTTGAGCCATGGTGTTGTGAATAATTCGGGCTGTAGCTACGGCTTGGCTTGTCTCCCTATTCACGGACAGAGACCGAACTGTGAACCTCGGCTGATGCTGCACCGAAGACCCTGGTTTGATGACTAAGTTGAGCGTATCGCTGTTTTGGTGTAGGGTGAGCCGCATGATTGCGAGATTGATAAGGTGAGGGAAGCAAACTTGGTGGCCATCCTAGAGATTATACAGAGGTCCAGATGAGATATTTGATCAGACCTCTGTTACTACCAAAGAGGTGTTTTGATGATTTGGGTGTTGGCATGATGTTGAATGATTGGTTACGATACACCAACCACAAGGGACGGGCTACACAACCTAATATGCCGGATCTTAGCCCGAACAACTATTGCTACTCACAACGTAGCCAATGACATAAGGAAGTAAACTAGGGTTTCGTTGAGGTGCTGAGTTCGCCAGGCGACCCAGCTGTATAGGATGGGTTGCTTTGCATGATCAAGTTCGGCCCCACTGTAACGGCCTCGGTCGCCGACGCCGAAGACGCTGGCTGTAAGCGACGACATGAACCATATCCTCGGCGCACAAGAGACCCAGCAATTCATCTTTGAAGTTCCAGCCGAGAATACGCAGACGAAATCCTATCTCTCAGGATTGTGGAGCTACTCAATTCGCCGATTAACAGTCAGGTGCTTTCAACGGAGCCGCAATTACTTGTCGGCTGGAGATTGTAACAGGCCTCTTGAGTTGCATTCGCCGCCTTATATCCCACCCTTTGTACGAACCTGAGAGAGTCATCACTGTTCTCAGCTACCTTCACAATCACACATTATGCTCGACAGACCCCCAATCCGCATCGGCAATGTCTCCGGCGCAACGGGCGACCACCCTCACGCAATGCGCCGCATGGTCGACTCGGGCCACGTCAATGTCATCACGGGCGACTGGCTCTCAGAGATGAACATTGCCTGGAACGCCATCACCAAGCAGGAAGTCGACCCGAAACTGGGCTACGAGAATGGCTTCTTTGAGCAGCTCGAAGAGTGTCTCGACGACATCATGGAGCGGGATATTCGCGTGGTGACAAACGCGGGCGCTCTGAACACTGAGGCGCTGTATCGCAAAGTGAAAGGTCTGTGCGAGCGGAAAGGCTATGGCGATTGCGTCGTTGCGGCGGTGTTGGGCGATGATGTGTCAGAGGTGGTTATGGATGAGGAGAAGAGGAGAGGCATGCCGATCACGCACCTGGACCACCCGGAACAGACTCTCGATACCTGGGGGTTTAAGCCTTGCTGTGCCACTGCCTACATTGGCTGCTGGGGCATCGTCCAAGCTCTCCGCTCCAACGCCCGCATCGTCATCTGTGGCCGCTGCACCGACGCTTCCCCCGTCATGGGCGCCGCGGCGTGGTATCACGGCTGGCGCGAGGACCAGTACGAGGAGCTGGCGGGATCACTCCTGGCTGCTCACCTCATCGAGTGTGGCCCGTATGTTGTCGGGGCCAACTTCTCAGGCTTCAAGGATTTCCTGCCGGAGCTCGTGGACATTGCGTTTCCCATCGCCGAGATCGACCCTAGAGGCCGTTGCACTATTGGTAGAACTGCAGAGGGAGGTGGTCGCGTGACCAAGGACACTGTCACGGCACAGTTGCTGTATGAGCTTCAGGGCCACCTCTACTTGAATCCGGACGTCGTGGCGGATCTGTCTGGCGTCAGGGTTGAGCAGGAGGCGCCGAATCGGGTCGCTGTCTATGGCGTTAAAGGCCTCCCTCCACCTGCGACCACAAAGGTCATGATCGCAGCAAAGGGAGGTTTCCAGGCCGAGGCGACGTTCTACATCAACGGCCTCGACGTGGCCGAGAAGGCAGCCATGATGAAGGCGCAGCTGGCGTACATGTTCAAGGACAGCAACTTTAGCCGTCTCAGCATCGAGCTCTACGGCACGCCAGCGGACAACCCGACTTCCCAGCAGGCGGGCACCGTGTCACTACGAGTGTTTGCGCAGGCACGCCGAAGGGAGGACATTGAAGCGAACAAGTTCAAGGTCCCCATCTACGCGCTGCGGATGCAGAGCTATCCCGGGTACCACATGAACCTGGACTTCCGAACCATGGCCCCCAAGCCCTTTATGGAGATGTTCCCGGCCCTGATGCCCCTGTCTGCCATCGACCACCGCGTCGAGATGAGCACTGGCGCCGTGCTGCGCGTCGAGCCCCCGAGCAGGACGGCGACGTATCCCGTCGTGCGGCCCTCGGCGGACACGTACGGCCCCGTGGACATGCTCGCCTTTGGGCCGACGGAGTGGGCGCCCCTGGGGAGCGTGGCACACGGCCGATCCGGAGACAAGGGCGACAACTCCAACGTGGGCTTCTTTGTGCGGCACGACGACGAGTACCCCTGGCTGAGGAACCTGTTGAGCGTGTCCAAGATCAAGCAGCTGTTTGGCGACGACTGGTTCAAGGGGGACCCGGAGAGGAGGGTGGAGAGGGTTGAGTTTCCGGGGATCAACGCCGTGCATTTGTAAGTTTGTTTCTTCTCGTCCTGAGGTTGATGTGTTGCTGATGGTGTTGTAGCCGAATACTGGATAATTTGAATGGTGGCATTGCGTCGTCGGATAGGATTGACGGGCTTGGGAAGGGTATTGCGGAGTATCTGAGGAGTAGATGCGTTGATGTTCCAAAGGCGTTCCTTGAGAGGGGGAGGATCTAAGTGGTTGGGGTGGGCATTTATAAAGCTATACTTGAGCTGACGGAAGACCAATGTGAAAGGATCTATCATTTGGGCCATGGATAAGATTGATAGAACAGGCAGGGCACGAGAATAGACATATGAAGTAATGAAATGAACTTGACCAAGTTACTAAGAGACTCTCGATTTACACGAGGGCCATGTCTGCACGAAGCAAATGCTATCAATGTAAAAGACACTCGACGTCTTGGACTACTGACTTCCAGCCATTGCGAATAAACCCCCGCTATCTTATGGATCCTCAAATGTTCCAAAGGACAAGCTGGAAGATTCTACTGGGAAATCACACAGGGTGATGCTATCGATATTTCCAAAGATGAGACGGAGGCACGCATCGGCTATTGCCTTCTGGCTGGTCCTTGAAGCTAGCCAGCAACAAAACCACCGGCAGTGGCAACCTTTGATTATGGATAACGGAACCCAGAAGAATGAACGATCAGAGTCGAGTAGCGTCATGTTTCCCTGTACTGGCTGCCACCATCGGAAAAGTAAACCCCCCTTTCTAAGTTGAGCCGGCGTCTTGGCTCTCACTCGGCCCTCGGCGCCGCGACCGAAGACCATGGGCAAACACCACAACGAGGCCCATGTTTGTTGGCGATCCTCTCAACGGGCCCCCCACGCTCACATCCCCGGATTCGAGTCTCCACCGGTCAATCTGGGGTATGTGGGGAAGAAGGGCTCGTTTTAGAACAAATATCGCCAGATCCCCCTGCTCTAGATGAGAACTTGAACAGACAATCTCATCACCTACACTTGCTTATTCTCTCTTCTTTAGTCTCCCGATTCATCAGAGAAAAACATGGCATCCCGTCGAGACCAGGAGAAGGCCTCTGAAGGCCCTCAGTCGGCTGATGTTGAGAAGCAGACATCTGCCCACGAGGAGTACTCGACCGAGATCCTTGACAACAAGACCAATGGAGACTACTCGGGCGCCACTGCAAAGACTGACCCCGAGGAGATCAAGTTGGTCAAGAAGCTAGACCTCTGGATCATGGTAAGTAGCCACCTCGTCCCATAACTTACACATGTTCACTAACTTGACAAAAGCCCACTCTGTGGTTGATGTACTGGCTGAACTACCTAGACCGAAACGCCATCACCCTCGCCCGACTGAACGGCTTCGAGGAGGATCTCGGCCTCAGCGGGTCCCAGTACAGCACCGCAGTCTCCATCCTCTTCGTCGGCTACACCATCGGCCAGATCCCCAGCAACATGGTCATCACCCGCGTCCGCCCGTCCTGGTACATGGGCGGCTTCATGGCGGCCTGGGCCATCGCCAGCGGCCTCACGGCCGTGGTGGACAGCTACACGGGCATCATCCTGTGCCGCTTCTTCCTCGGCATCGTCGAGGCGCCCTACTACCCGGGCGCGCTGTACATGCTGTCGACCTTCTACACGAGAAAGGAGCTGGCAACCCGGATCAGCATCCTGTACTCTGGCAACATCCTAGCTTCTGCCTTTGCGGGTCTCATCGCTGCGGGCGTCTTTGAAGGCATGGACGGGACTGCTGGCCTCAAGGGCTGGCGATGGCTGTTCATCCTCCAGGGCGCCGTCACACTCGTCCTCGCTATCGTGGCCTGCTACACCCTCCCCGACGAACCCCTGACGACGAGATGGCTCACCGCCGAGCAGCGCCAGCTCGCCCACGACCGAGTTGCGAGAGACACGGTCGGATCAAAGGGCGATGGCAACCCATGGAGCGGGCTACGGGAGGCCCTAGCCGATCGCAAGGTCTGGGTCTTCATCTTCCTGCAGCACATGCACCTGGCGACCAACGGGTTCAAGAACTTCTTCCCCACCATCGTCAACACGCTCGGCTTCGACCGGACCATCACCCTGGTCCTCACCTGCCCGCCTTATCTGATCGCGGGCATCGTCTCCATCTTCTGGGCTCGCTCGTCGGGGCACTTCAACGAGAGCACCTGGCACATTACCGTTGCAAAGATCGTTGCCACGTCTGGCTTCGTCCTGGCCTGCGCCACGATGAACGTCGGGGCTAGATACTTTGCCATGTGCGTCTTTACGATTGGGACTTATGCCGTCAACTCCATCCTTTTGGCCTGGGTTGGAAACACGTGCGGCCAGACAAAGGAGAAGAAGGCTTCTGCGCTGGCAGTTGTCAACGTCAGCGCCACGATCAGCTTCATCTGGACTCCTGTAAGTTGACCTTCCTTACCCCTTAGAGTGAGTAGGTTCTGGTTTGCTAACTCGGCACAGTATCTCTGGCCATCCTCGGATGCGCCTCGCTATGTGATCCCCCTGGCCAGCAGCGCCGGCTTTGCAGTTGCGTGTGCTGCCGGTGTGTGGGTTCTGAGGTTTATGCTCGTGAGGGCCAACAGGAAGATCAGGCAGAGCGACTCGGAGGCTACGCTATTCTACGCCTACTGAAGGATTTGACCAGGGAGTAAATGGGGTTGCTAGCTGTGAACTAGGGAGAAGTCGGTAGATTAAGCTTAAACTAAGGTTATGAATCATGACGTTGTCCCTGTTCCCTGCTTCTTCCTTCAATACTGTACCAATCCATTGCGAGTCATGGCCCCTTTCGCCCCTCAACGAACAAGAAATTGTCCAATTGACGAATCGCTCGCTCATGGGCCCCCATGTCGTGCCCATTCCCGCGTTTGTTCCCCGAGTTAACTTAGTTAACCCAACCAGTTCAAGCGGGGTTGAGTCCTCGATGCTACCCCAGCCTCGGCCTCGAGTGCCGAATGCCGAAGAAACGGAGCGGCCTCCATCGCCGAACTCAGCATCTGCTTGTGAACCGCTCATCCAAACCCCATTGAACCTCTGGGCCCGCAGAAGCAGATGACTTCCAGTGCTTGCGACCGATGCCACCGCCGAAAGGTCCGCTGCGACAAGCTCCAGCCGCAATGCTCCCCCTGTAGGAGAGCGGACGTGACTTGCCAGTATGCCGTCAGCCAGCATGAGATCCGTCGAAGAAATAAGCAGAAGCTCGAGAAGCGGATCCGCGACTTACAAGCCAACAACGAGACGCTATCTGCTCAGCTCAGGCAGTCCGAGGCACCGTCGACTGCCCGTAATGATAATGATGATGAAGCGCAATTGCAGAGTTATGCCACCCCAACAACGCCACGGCCAAATGAGTCAAGCTCACCAGGGGACGCGGAAGTTGCGGAAGAAGTGATCCAGATGAGTCTCATCGCGGGTGGTGGCCATCACTTTGTCGGCTCTACGAGCGGTTTGCTCCTCGCCAACCTCCTTCAGTCTCGCCCTCAGTCGTCTTCCTCTCTGCTAAATACAGACGGATGGAAACCGAGGTCAATCTCTGGACTTCATTCACCGCAAGGACCCTCCGGGCTTCCGCCCAAAAGCCTGGCACTGGAGATATTGCGAGCATACTGCAGCCATGACCACCTCTGCTACCCCTTCCTCTCCACAAAGGCCCTCTACCGGTCCCTGGACGCTGTCTACGAGACCGAGGGCCGCGAAAAGGTCGGCGCCGTGGAAGCCTTCTTGGTCGACATGACGCTCGCGATAGGCACGGCGCAAGTCCACAAGTTCAACTGGAACGGCGTTTACGATGCGGAGACGCACTACAACCGCGCCATGACGAGGCTGGCAGACGTGCTCGCCCAGGACGGCATCGAGAGGCTCCAGGCGCTGCTGCTGATCTGCCAGTATCGGATGGGCACCACCTCAAGCAATACCACAACCAGCGTGTGGCATCTCATCGGAGTCGCGGCGCGGACATGCCTCGAGATGGGCCTGCACCGAGCATCCACCTATACGCTACATCAGGGGAGTGGCGCTCAAAACACCAGTGGTTCATTGAGCAACACTGCGAAGGAGGAAGAGATGGAAACGAAGAGACGATGCTTCTGGAGCCTTGTCGCTCTAGATCGCGTCACAAGCCTTGCTCTCGGCCGACCGCTGGCAATACAGCTCGAAGACATCGAAGTAGACCTCCTCCCCTGTCCCAACCCCGCCGGGTCTCTCCCCCAGGGTCC
>JADBHU010000369.1:0-45553 GCA_017140155.1 Fusarium devonianum | reverse complement strand
GGGATAGATGCTGCGGACTCTGTGCCGCTGCAGGTACAGCAGAGACTGGGGGCCTTTCTCTGGGCCGCCAGCGGGGGCAGAGCGTCAGAATTGCCAATGGCTGTTCAGGGAGGTTCCAAAGATTAGGGGATCGAGTTTCAGAACCTGGGCAATTGTCCAGTAATCGAGCAGCTGCCCCTGGAGCCATGAGGCTCAAACCGAGGCGCCGGCCACGAGCCTATTTGGGCAGAGGGGGCCTATTTGCTAGACCACGGCCGCCGCAATAGACGGCCGAGTTTCAATTTCCGCTTGTAACTTATTTTTCCGTCTATCATGGGCATCTTGATATGGGGTAGAGTTGCACGGCCCCTCTTTGGAAAAACAAGGTTGCGGCGCTTTGGTCTTGGTCTCTCTGCTGCAAGGGGCAGACGGAACCTGGTGCGGGACTACCGTGGGCAGCTGTCCACACAGGCTTGATGCCTTCGTTCTGTTCTTGGGTGGGTGATGAGGGCGCTGGAGCTCGTCCCAAAGAGATCTAGATTGCGTGAAAACTGCCATCGGCGTGGTTCTGTTCTCGCTTGCAGGACTCACCTTGGAAGCCTTCCCCCCCCCCTGGATGGCCGATCTCTAATGCACCGTTCAGGTTTGAGGTGGCGGCTTGGCGTCCTGTCACCGGCTTTGACGAGATGAAAAGTCATCCCGGTTCTTGCAGAATCTGCGGAACTCCCCTGCTGATGTTGGTTCGCTTACGGTTGAAGTTGAACATGGGATGAGTGGGACTGGCGTAGTCTGCTCCGTCGTCGAGGCCAGTCGTGATATATAAGTCCAGGTCGGGCATCACCCATCAACCTTCTTTCTCTCCTCCACACTCGTCGTTGCAAATCAGTTCTTGTTGTCGTCTCATTCTTTCTACCTTTTCACTTTCTTTCAATTGGCTGTGCCAACCATTCATTCTTTGCTACTCTTGAAGTCGATCCTTTTCCCCAGTGAACACTTCATCCAATCCTTTGATCAACCCAACACAACATATACAAACCAACCGTCAACATGCGCTTCTCAGTTGCCTCCGCTCTGGCCATGGCCAGCACCGTCTCCGCCCACGCCCTCATGTACGGCGTCTGGGTCGACGGCAAGGACATGGGAGATGGCCAGAACAAGTACATCCGAAGCCCCCCCAACAACAGCCCCGTCAAGGACCTCACCAGCCCCGACATGGCCTGCAACGTCAACGGAGCCAAGGCCGCTCCCAGCTTCGTCAAGGCCGCCGCCGGCTCCGAGCTCACCTTTGAGTGGTTCCACAACACCCGCGGCGACGACATCATCGACAAGTCTCACCAGGGCCCCATCATCACCTACATCGCCGAGTACACCGAGGGCGATGGCACTGGCGCCATCTGGACCAAGATCGCCGAGGACGGCTTCGACGGCTCCAAGTGGGCCGTCGACAAGCTGATTGCCAACAAGGGCAAGTATGACTTTGAGCTGCCCAGTTCTCTCAAGGCCGGCAAGTACATTATCCGCCAGGAGATCATTGCCCACCACGAGTCCGACACTGCCTACAGCGAGAACCCTGCCCGCGGCGCCCAGTTCTACCCCTCTTGCGTCCAGGTCGAGGTCACCGGCTCTGGCACCGCCGTCCCCAGCGAGAACTTTGACTTCAACAAGGGCTACAAGTACTCCGACAAGGGCATCGTCTTCAACGTCTACGGCAGCTACTCCAGCTACGAGATCCCCGGACCCGCTGTCTGGTCCGGTGGCGCCGGCTCCGGCTCCGGCACCCCCACCAAGGCTCCCGCCGCGTCTGCCTCTGCTCCCGCTGCCACCTCCGCTGCCCCCGTTGCCACCGACCCTACTGAGGCTGCCCCTACCAAGGTTGCCACTCAGCCCGCTGGCGGCAACGACAACGCCCCTGCTCCCACCTTCTCTACCATTGTCCGCTCCGAGTCGCCCGCTGCTCCCACCGAGACCCAGGCCGAGCCCGCCGCCCCCATCAGCACCGGCAAGCCCAAGACTGGCTGCTCCAGCCGTCGCCGCCGCCGCCGCTCCGTGAAGAACGCCAAGAAGAACGTCCTGTAAGCTTGAGAAAGGCTTCAGTAATTAGCGTGCCGTGTGCGTCACAGACGCATGCTCTCTTCTTGGGTGCTTCTGCAACCGAATTCGCTCTTCCCTAGTGGAAAGCGATGAAACACGCATCTGTCTGGATGGTTTTCTGTTTGTGTATATAGATTGTGTTCCCTAGCTTTTCAGGGGCACATCTCAAATGTATAAAAGCTTTGTTACGACGCTTGAACTTGGACCCCGTGATCTCGTTATGTTACTATGTGATTCTGTGTGATGCTTCGGACTTTTTCTGCAAGCTCAGCTGATGTGCCTGTGATTGAGAAACTCTCATCTTGCAGATACACCCGGGTCCTGGACCAAGGTCGAGGAATTACTTGGAGAACGGCTTGCAGAGTGTCCAAGTATTCTAAGCGTGAACCCTAAGCTGTGAGGCCGTCTGAAGATGTGCTGAGTCAAGAGGCACACACATAAATATATGAATCTATTCAGGGAAGTAAGACGGTCCCATTCCTCATAAAGATTCTCTATGACGAGACCTAACGAGTATGTTCGTGGTATGTTGGTGAGCTTTCGGCAAGCAATTTGCCCGGTCACAACGCTCCTATCAGCTGAGCCCGAACGTCCTCAACTAAAGTCATGATTTGATTATTCAGTCATCATTCTTTGCATAATGCAACCTCTGGTGACCGAGGATTCGTTGCCTGCCTTCGGCAAAGCTGCTTCCGTCTCCGGCCGGGAAAAGTGGACCACGACCGGAGCCTCGGCCGTCGTATCGGCGCCGATACCGGAACCACCCAACAGAACTCTGCGACTCCGAATATGGGATATTCAAGAGATTAAATCATTCTAATATGTTTCAGCCCAAGGTCATGGGGTTTTAGGTGCATGACAAATGTCCAAATTTCTCCTTTTCACATATAAGGCAAGTAGGTAGACTAATAAATTGCCGATAGTCTTGGTGTGCTTGCGATGATATCGTCAAGCGCTTTTCAGGAGAAGGCCGAAGGCGATTTCACTTCAATATCGCATGGACTACCTGTGACAAATAATCCGACAGAGCCCGTTAGGCATCTGTCTCGCTCCCAATGGCTGCCACATGATGCACCACGCACCAGGGACACCCAGAACCCCGGATTCCCGAACCGATCTCGCTCAAGTGGCCTAGAAGGGCTCTGTAGAGTTAAGCAAGCCAGGGAGCCTGTCGTACGTATACTCCAATTGAAACCTAAAACCTGAAATCTGGTCCTTGAGCCCGCATGTAGCCAGGTGTGTCGCAAGTAAAGGTGTCAACACCATGACGCCTCCCGCAAAGCCACCTCTAAGCGTGTCCCCGGACGGTGCATGTAAGTCACCTTGTTAATCATTGGCTGTTATTTGCATGGCAGCGCCAAGGTTGCCCTCATACATAATATGACTCGTCGGAATAAACTGAAAGTGAGGCGAACGAGCATAGCCTCGGCGCTGTCAATGCCTCATATCCTTGTGTCAGAACCTTCTCTCGGCTTATGGCGTCGCAAACCGCAGTAATCACATGGGTAGGGAGTATCCGTGATCGACAGTCTAGCGTGCAGTGTGCAGGGCCGTGGAGCATTGGAGATGGCATCCCAGCCCAATCAGTTGGGCAACAAGGTCAAGGTCTGACGATCTTGACACGTACTGTAAATCCCTAGCAGTCTGCTTGACCAGTTTAGTCCAGTCGAAATGAGCAGGGGCGCAGTCTAGTTGCCTTTTTTCTATCAATTTCCTGTTCGTTGTGGGTTTGGTCCTTCGTCATATGTTACACCTCCCCCGGGGTGATATGTCATCGTTCCCTCAAAGGATGGCTCGCACGATCTGATTAGTGAAACTCATTCCACGTGGGATGTTGTACATATCTTATGTACCCCAGCCGCCGTTGAAAGTCACTTGACAGAGCCTCACGCTTAACTAAGGCTCCATCTTTCAACGACATTCCACTTCCCACTCGCCAAGTTTAGGGGGCGAAGGTCGTTACATTTCCGATATGTTCCTTGCAGGTACAGCCTAGGGCCTTCGTTGGTTCTATGAGAGATTAACCTATTTCTGAATCTTCAGCAATGTAATCCTCGGCGTCATAGTATTGCAGCTATCAGCTTGGTGCTTACCATCCTGCAAGTGAGAACTATCACTTCTTCAAATTCAGAACTAGCACAACCGCCGTCAGCAAGTTGTGGTTCTAACACTGGGTATCGGCGCAGTCTCTGGCTTCTTACGCACAATGAAGGGAAGCCCAATGTAGTCCTGTATAGCGGATAGTCTCTATGTACCTCGACTGTTCGTAACTCGATGCATACTACTTCCACTACCCGGGTGATGTACTGTACATTGACCTTGGGCGTTCCATTGCCTGTCGCAATCAACGAGTTACAGAACGCCACAAGTCCCTCAAGTGGCATATCGTGTCTGGCCTCAATTCTACGGACATATGGACATGAATCTCCATTGAGGCTAGTGTGGTTGCCTTTCTGTGCCCTCCTGCACGTTGCCGAAGATCCTGGGTGTTGAGTGGTAGTTTGCCGCTTAGAACCTACCTTTTTCTGATAGGACGGCATCGAAAGGCCAGTTGTCAATGCCTGTTGCCAATTGCTTGAGGGTTGGGCCGGCCTGATGATCATATTTCCGGGCTGCTGTTGGCTGATACGCAATCTTGCGTGGTTCCAACTATACCAGCTCGTGGTAAAGTCTGAATAGCCAGGATTGTGGTTTCTTGCGCCCGGTTAAAGTCAACCTGCTGTGCAGCTCTGACCTGGCTCTGGCCAATTCTTTGCTCTACGGTTCTCGGTATTGCATGGTTGATGTTCTGGGAACGCTACGGCCCAAGTCTTTTTTCGGTATCTCTTCCATAGCGTCTCAGCCAGGCTCAAGATACATATTCATTCGCTCATGTTCTTCCGACAGATCTACTTCCCAACTCCGCCAGCTTCGTGTTAAACAACTCGACGCTTGCCACCAAGATATCCCGTAGAGCCATGTACCTCGTTGGCCGAAGGCATCTCATCCAATCAGAAGATCCGGTTCCGTGGTCTAGTTGGTTATGGCATCTCGTTAACACCGAGAAGGTCCCCGGTTCAATCCCGGGCGGAACCACACTTTTTGTCTCCCAACTCGTTCGACAGAGATATCAGACGTGTGAGTTCTTTTTACCTGACTGAGCACTTCGGAGGCTCGATGATATCCAAGACGTACGACACGGCTGGGTCTGTTCATACCAGCAGCAACTGAGCGAGCTAGAATGCTTACGATGGAATGGACCTGTGATGAATCCTCAACTTGCCAAGGCATGACCGTCTGGGAGTTGCTGAAACAGCCCAGTCACAATAAAGTAACCCTTTCTGCCTCTTCAAGCCGTAAACGCTCTTCCTTGAGCCCCCTCGGAATATTGGAACCTTGGTGGTGAACTCTGAAGCCTCAGAACTCTGTGGCTGTCATTTCTGGTATTAGACACCGAGGCAGTTGAGTCAGCCCGTGGTTTGACGCAATTCCGTGGAATTAGGCATATGGGTCATTGCGAGATTTGTGAGAAACATACCTGGGCCACGAGGTCACACATCTTGTATTAGTAGCTGTGGGGGCCAAAACACGCTTCTTGTTCACAGCTGAGGGTGTAGCCAAGACCCAATCGCCAACCCAGATTGCGTTGATGGTCGTTTCTGGGTGGTTTCGGGCAGGAAACAGCCATGCCTAACTCCTGGGATAAGAGCACCACAGTCACAGGCCCATGCCGTCGTGTTGATACAGGCGAGTACCGCTTGAGCCGCATCAGATAATAGGGTATTTAAAGAGGCGGCACCGTTGATATCAAGAACACCCATCATGTCGGCATCCAGAGCGTCCGGTCTCATTGAACGTGCGCATCATGCTCATTATGTCATCTGCAAGCCCTTCCGCTGAGGAAACGCACTCCTGGGAAGATGTCTCGTCACGAGGCGGCCAAGCAAGCGACAACCACAGCGTAGCCGTCCAGTCAACGAACGACAGCAATCAAGTATCCATCGTTGGGCTTAATCCAGACGACATTGACGTCCACGTCGGTCAAGAGATCTGCTCCGAAATCCGGGGATGGTTGTATGACGCTGATCGTCCTTTTGAAGGGTTCAGTCTTCCTGACGACATTGAGCAGTCGGCAGCCGAAAGAGCCCAGGCAGCCAACTGCCACGAAGGAAACAGTCAAGAGCAAATAAGAAGTGCCGGAGTGCTCCGGGCTCCTAGCTCGACCGTCGAGGAGTCAGTGCCCCTTGAGCGACAGAAGACGGCGGCGGCGGCCGACCTAATCTGCCTTTGTGTAACTGGCCAACAGCTTGCTAGGATGTGAGTCTTTTGAACACCATGTTTCCACTTTGGGTCTTTGCTGACACTCGTCTCTAATAGTAACCGTTTGACTCTCAAGCCTGATTGAGTTCTTTCAATGGCAATGCAGGCGTCTGTCGCAGAAACTCAGCATTGAAACTCTCGACTCGGAGGGCTGGTCTTGAGTGCTTGTCTTCCCTGACGCTTGCCGAATCTTGACTTTCCTGGTCTGAATTGGGCTGCAGGGTTGCAACACTATGTCAATCAAGGCTACTTGATTGAAGCGCCCTTAACCAACATCATGCCACGTCTTGAAGGCGAGGCGCAGTGACTATCCCCCGTTGGGTCCGATGTGACCGCAATCACATGCTGCACAAGGTCAGGATAACGAAGCAAGGGGGTCAAAGATGAGGATGATATCGTAAGGGATTGGCTGGATGGCTACTGTTGGACATGAGCGGACGCAAAGCAAGACTTTTGTACATGCATGAGTCGGCGCATTTTGTGTGACGGGGTTGCGCCAGTGCCATTTTGGAAGGATCTGAATCTCGGGAATTGGAAGTGGTTGGGGCACGGGTTGGACAGCATTTTCTCACTGAATTGATGGATGAACCAACACCTCCGATCTGGGCCTGCGAGACATGTGTGTGGCGGGGAATCGTGTTGGTATGCAGCGGATGATGCGGCGATGAGAATCCCAAACTCGTAGACAGCTTTAGTTGCAAGTCTCTGGATCAACACAAACGCTTTGAGTTGATGAATACTGGTTACTTCCAACAGTAATCGTTCCGGAATTAACTGCGTACTCATTGCTTGCAGCCGTACGGGGCATGCTTGTCGACACCGGGGATCCTTGTCGCATCGCGAAGCAACCAACAAAGGCAGATGGCTCTAATTGTTACTGCGCGGTTATCATTTTAATAGCATCGTATATTCGTCGACTCCGCATTTCCAGTAACAAGGTTGCATGAAGTCGTTACCCAATCCAGCTGTACCCTGGGTGACATGCAACTCGTAATAAACATCGCACGCAAACTCGGTGAAGGCCGGGGTTTCTGCTGTCTCGGGAGCCTGATAAGCGTGTTGGAAAGGCTTCCCACCCTTCAGAGATACTCAGACATGCCATGTGCGAAGGTGGCCAGGTCGTATCGCTAATAGCCCTTGTCTCAGCTCCAGCAACGAGTCGATCTCCAAGATTCAAGCTGAAAAAGCGATATTATCGGGCCCGAGGAAAAGGAGCGACGATTCCGTCTTCCGGATTTTGGGAGAGAGGCTTGACTGTGAAGATCCCATCCAAGGTATCTTTCGAATTGCGCGCCTAAAATCCGTGAGGGGGCAGTGAAAGCCCGCTGCAGTTCCCCTCCCATTTCATTGCAGCCAAACACTTTCCGATTCCTAAAGAATGACGAAGCGAACGGCCGATCGACAGAAGCTCTCGCGACAGAAATTGTCGTCCCGTGGCTCATCACAGCCTCCTTTCACCACGAAGAGCCTTCCTTCCACCTTTCATCGAGTTGCCCGACCAGTTATTGCGATCGTATACACACAAGGCGAAAGGCGAGGAGACACGCTGCCCAGTGATTTTCTTCGCCTCTCCAGCAAGCAGAAACCTTCTTTGCCGAATGAGGCCCCCCGCTTGTTTTCCCATGGTATGGCTATGGCCTGCTTCGATGCCCGCTCCGACAGTCGGCAGCGTCATGGGCGATGTTGGTCACGCTGCCACCTGGCAAACCACGGCGCAAGGCAAACCGCTGCCTTCAAGAATGGTTGGCGATGACTCCTCTGACGTCGTTCGAAGCATGCCCGAAAAACCTTCTACCCGTATACCAACTTGATCTTCGTGGGCACTCCCCGTGACATGGAACAAACAGGCCTAGTCCAACATTTCAGCAGGCTGAAGAATGCCTCGGTGGCCCGCTCGTCGGCGTATTTGCTGCCCGTCCGTCATAGAACACCCTTCAGGTGGGAAAACATTAACTGTCCACAGTCTTAGGGCACCATTTCCCCCCTGACATTCAGGCAGTGCCGCCGAGCCCCGAGGCCCGCCCAGAGAAGTCAACGTATGCAGACAGCATCGTCGTGCTTCGCCTTTTTGGTTGGATATCCGTGTTTAGGCAGCGCTCGTTGATGTAGCACCATAGCATGTCAACCTATCCTCCATTGCTCTCCCGGAAGCCCTGGTCCTTGTTTGTTAGCCCTTCAGGCGGGAAAGGACGTCTCAAACTTGACTCCACTTCAGTCATGGCCCCCATCGACAGTCGATTGTTTCAATAGAGGCAGTATATCAAATCTGCCCAGATCTTGTTATTATGTCGGGCATCAATGTCAGCAGAGCCGCATACAGAGAGCAAGAGCACCTCGTCGGCTGGGCTCTGAGTCCATCATGATAAATACTCAGCATCTCTCCGGCACTAAGCACCGAGGTCATGGGCTAGTTCCATACACTTTCTCAGACAACCGCATACCTATCAAAGTCAACGTCAACCCTATCAACCATGGCTAGTCAGGAAGTCACTTACTACATCGATGGTAATGGGAACCTGGTCGACGAATACGGAAGGGCTGTTCCTAGCCAAGCTGTGAACCAGATGTACACCCAGCAAGAACACCACTATTCTGCGGTGCAGCAAGATCATCTTCAACAGTATCAGTTTTCTTCGGGTGGCCATGAAGCATATCCTCATGCTTCCGGTTCGACGGCACCAGCAGCTGATCCCCCAGCCTATGACCCAGGCCATAATGCTGCTGCTCAGGGGCAGCATGCTACCCTGGCATACCAGCAGTCACCATCGACGAATTGGGCTTATCAAGGAAGGTTTGTCCTCAGATGCTGTTCACAGATGCTCGAGCCTTTCGCTGATTACCTTCTAGTCACCATGATGACCAGCAGTACGACGATCATCATGATGTCCGCGACGAGACACGATTCCTTGGCCCTCAGTATGAACAGATGAATCCTCACCAGCGGACCACCGATTTCGTCCAAAGCAGCAGAGAAAGCCAGATTGGATCACGGGCCTCGCGATCAAGCAGACAGTCAAAGAGAGACAAGAAGAAACGGGCCAAGGAGACCATTGCCAGCTTTGACACCCAGTATTACCAGGTCAGTTCCAACATACACGCTGCTAAGCCAATATGTCGGCTAACTGTAGATATAGAACACTGGAGGTAGTTCTTCACGTTCTCGGTGTTAAGCCCGGGATCAATAGTAAAGTTGTGGCCTCTACTAAGTAGGATTCTTGAATTTGGATAGGTGGTTCGTTGACTGAAGACGGCGTTTGGGAAACATAATCGGATCCTCGTTCTATTTTTCTGCACTTGCAGTTTGTCTTTTGCCATCCAGTAGGTGCTGGCTTTTTTATTTGGCCGTCCTTCAATGGCCCTTACATAGCAATCGCCTTGGGTAAGGCAACGTCATTTGGGAAATTCGTATGTCAAGGTATATCATTGGGTGGTTTCTTCGTCGGCCGTTTTGTAGGGAGTTTTCGGATTTGGACAAATCTTTGTAGCAATACATTTTGTTCTTTCGGTGTCTCATAAAACGGCACCATCGATCGGCAACATGAAGATGTATGTGGCTGTAGGTACGACATTCCACCTCGCAGCCGAGCTGAAAGTGTTGGCTGCAAGGAGGCAACCAGCGCTGCAGGCCTTTCCCCAACTTTAGGGAGCCTTGAGCACTGGAGCTGCTTTGTGGCTGAGACTTACCCAGCTGCGTCCATACAAAAGGTAAAATCCAGCGTTGCGTCGCGCCTAGGTTGGCTGCCATTGTGTGCCAGGCTGGGACATTGACGCAGCCCACAAATGTTGGTTCTGCAAGTGATGCATGATCTTGACAAGGAAAGGGCCCCCGTCTTGCACTCACTGGAGTGACTGAATGCAGATTCTGCACCTCTAGATCATCGGATGAGCGTGGTTTGGGAATGTCGGCGTCTAAAGGAGGACCGATGTAGCGGGTCTTGTGGCATGGCTAAAATGGGAAGACGGTCAATGGAGGGGGGGGGGATTCGATAAGAATGCCGATGGACCCAGCCTCTGCACCTTGCCCGGTTGCTTTCCTTTGATGCTTGAAATGGGTTTACCTCTCAAGTGTATTCCCAGCTGCTACACCTCCTGGCATAGACGCAACCGCTGACCTAAACATCCAACCCGAGTGCCAAACGAGGGTAACTCGTTCGAGCGGTCCCAAGATGTCGACCTTTAGAGCTCTCAGATTCTGCCCCTTTCTTTCTTCTCTCCACGAAGTATGTGTCTTTTCCGCTGCCGATGTATAACTCGGGTTTGATCTCAAAAGGTCAACCCACGATCCATCTTGTTCCGGTAGTTTCTGCCCTATGACGTATTAACAGCGTTCACCGTATCGTCCACTGACTTGTCCGCCTTGCTTTTCTCCTAGGCCGGTGCGTAATAGCCAGGCAGCGAAGGCCTAAGGTCCTCTGCCATGCTCTGTCCTATCACTGGGCCTCGCGCCCCTGTCAAGCCCAAGCGACACCATCTCAACATAGCTATTAGACGCGGATGCATCGAAAAGCCTACGAGAAGTCCTCGACGATCTCTTCATCTTTTTATTCCTCGTATCTTAATCCAAGTCGGTGTGCGTTGTGCTTCGAGTCGGCCGAGTTCATCGACAAACCAGCTATTCTGCCAGAGTGCGACAACTCCTCCATCCCCACCTATTACGCCGTCAGCCTTACTCTTGCTGCGCTGGAGTGTGTGTACCTCGTTCCTCATACCACCATCAACCCGACTTTCGGCACCGTCATCTACCATCCTTTGACTGAGAGGCATCGTTATCGAGACGTTCATCGTTTTGCTCATCCTGACTGGCGCCTTCACCTTTCTGAAGGCTGCCCGTTTTCGATAGACAGAAGGATACCATTCTTTTGCTTGAAGTGGTGCCGAACAAGGTGGTATGCAAAACATTGTGCTCGACGTCTCGATCTTTCGTTCCGTCCGGGGCAAGTCGACCCCCTCTCTATAGAGCTTCAACACTCTTGGCTGACCCTTGTACTCCACATCAACATCGATCTTTAGAGGGTCCAAAGACGAAAAGAATCGTGATCAAACAGCCCACCGCAACGTTACAAGATCATCGTATCCTGAAACCGTCATCACGATGACCCACCAAAATGGCATCTGGACCCAGCAAGGCGCTGCTCGTTACAACCGACAGGGACAGTATGGCCGGTGCGAGCTGTGTACTCATCGCCTTCGCTGGTGCAAGGAGGGCTTCTATTGGTATTGTGATACCAGAAGGTGTCCTTGTCGGTACAACCAATACGTCTATGTAGACGAACCCCCCTTTTCGTATGCCTGGACCATGCAGAATTCATATAGAAACACTCAGGGGTATCATCCTGAGGAAACGGATAGAGACAACTCTACTATCAACGTCGAGGAAGAACAAGAGCCAGAGGCTTGGGTCCAGGTAAGTCGCTAGTTCACCTGCGGGAGCTCCTTCAGCGCTGAGTGAGGCTGACTCGGTCGTATACAGGCTGTTGCCCAAGATGACGACGCCACTACTGTTCGTGGGCATCCACCGCATGGCTGGAACAACTCTGTCGACAATCCGTCGCAATCCTCCACCCATACAATGACTCTGTCTGAGGCTTTGAGCACTAGGGGTACTTCTGTCGGGTAGGTTCTCCATTAACGCTTGGAGAGGGCAACTTTGACATAGTCCAGTACCGGCCATTACGCCCCTTCCATCGCAGAAAGGTATCCCATCAACGAAAGGATGCACTTGGTTGACGCCGACCGTCAGGCCTTGCTCAGAAGATTCGATCCAGGACACATCGATGGCATAGTGGCTTCGACTGTCGACAGCCAGGCCGGGGTGGATATGCGAGACAGGCAAGCCGACATCCTCCAGCTCGGGGCCATCTTCACAGACGAGGGTCGCCGCGTTGGTTCGCCTGATATGTACCCCAGCTATATCGTCATTTCGGATGAGTCCGACGCAGATGAAAGTATGCGAGGCAGATAGTGAGATTCGACAGCAGAATCGAGCATAGTATTATGCTGTGGTGAAGAACCGGCGCTTGACTGGGCCGAAGATGTTGACATAAAGGTCCGTTGGCTTCCTCAACTCTGAGCGCTTATACTGATGGAGACAAGTTGCGTGTGTTGGGCAGTTTGTGTATGACCCATAAATTTGTGCCAGGGCCGGTCGATCGTTGATTAACCGATGTCCACTTGGACGTTCGACAGACTGGCGGTGACAGAGCTGTTGTATCGGACGATCAAATTATAGATTGAAGAAGACCGGAAAGTCGTCAAGAAACACCAACAGGATCTGGATCAGTGAAGGGCCGGGAGGGAAGTTTGGGATTTCTCTTTTCATTTTCGCCTTCCAAGCAAAATTGCATTCTTAGTCGATGCTTGGTTTTTGGTCGTCTTGGGTCGTCAAGAGGTGATTTCCTCGGTCAAAGGGTAGTTTGACCATTACCCCTGAACGTACATATGTTTCGTCTTTAGGTCTTTAAAGGGGGTTTATTTCCATTCGTAATCGCCACCGAATGGGCCGTCGTACGAATGGATTCGCCTTTCTAGGAGGCTCAGCAACTCGTTTTGTTTCATGATTGGTATACATCTCCCCGTTGAACCAGCCAGTCTTGGCCTATCAAATGTCACATTGACAGAGTCGAGTCACAGCCAGCTCGCCACTTTCTGTCGCCAAGGCCAGTGTTGTCTGCGAGCGACATGCCAGGTCCGTGTTTGGTTAGATATTTGGTCTCTCGAAGATGGTAGATGGGAGATTTTTTTTTTTAACACCACACTCATAATGCGCGATGTTACGATGTGGCTCGGTGCGGATCCTGCCAATGGCCTCTAGTCACATCGTGGACTCCGAGGGGCGTGACAGAACGAGCTGAGAAACAGCAGAATATTGAGAAGAGTAGGGTGTAAATACAAGGAAAGATAGGCAAGTTCTTGAGGAAAAGTTAAAAGAAAAGAATAAAGAGGTGCACTTACTCCAGATAGGTACGTTTGCCGTCATTGCTGATTAATTTAGGCGGCTGAACTTTGGCATTAGCCTTGAGGTAGTAATGCGACGCCCGGATGCGGTTTGCGACTTCATATAGACAAACTCTGAAGATAATTACGATATTTTCAGCGCTTTCCCTCCTCTTTCAGCTAAGCCTTTCACTGCTTATTATATCCAATCGGTCATCTCCGGATCAGGATCAGTCTGTATGACAGCAGCCCACAGGCTTCCATCGAGTAATACGGTGTCAGCACGCTGAAGATATCCACAACCAGACAGATATGCGTCTGTTCATCCCAGAATCCCTTACTGTCAAGTCGTGGTACCGAATATTTGCGATGACCCTGAGCCATGGGCACTGGTTGTAGCCTAATTCGAGGTCTGCCCAGGCGGTTCAATGCAGGGACCAGATTAGCCACTGCGGTAGCTCGTTCGGCCAGTGAGTCACGGAAAAGAGGACGTGCCAGGATGATTCCCGTGCAAAATCCCAACTGAGTACGTACGCATATATACTTGGCTTTGCATCGAAGGCCCTTTGCCAATTTTACGTGCGACTGTTGCCTTGCGTATCTGAAGTGCTTTGTAAGACGTCGAAGTTTCCAGCTCGATCGAATGTCCGCTGCGCATCACAACACAAAGACGCATATCGCCACCACAACAGCGCAGCATAGCATGAAGCCTCTTCAGCTGGACGGCAGAACAGGCGAGGGCGGTGGCCAAGTAGTAAGAGTCGCAATCGCAATAGCTGCCTTGACCGGCCAAGCCATTACGATCACCAACGTGCGTGGCAATCGTCAGGGCGGAGGTAGATGATGTCTAAACTCCCAGCAAAATGTCAACACCTGCTGACTCTTTCCAGGACTAAAGAACCAACATGTGGCAGCTATTCAATGGCTTGCTGAAGCGACAGAAGCCGACGTCGAGGGGCTGAGGGTTGCCTCAAAGACTGTCACATTCGCACCTCGCCGAAGTCCCATAGACCTTCTGCAGCGCAACATCAATATCTCACCGGCTTCGAAATCCTCAAGTGCGCTGCTCATCTTGCAAGCAATCCTGCCTTTTCTGGTTTTTGCAGGCAACGACTCCGGTGAGCCCATTGAGGTGGATATTTCGGGTGGCACAAACACTTCTTTCTCTTTGACTTTCGAATATCTCGATCAGATTCTTCTGCCAACCCTGGAACAGCGCTTTGGTATTGTGGTCGAGAGAAAATTGATACGACGTGGCTGGAGTCTCGGACCCCAATCCAGGGGTCAAATATGGATCAAGCTCTATCCTTTAAAGATAGGACAGAGCTTGAAGTTCAAGGCACACGAGCAGCCAAAGTACCCAGAATCCTCCAAGATCAAGTCTGTCGACGTCAGCATGATCGTGCCCATTTCCGTGCATGAGACCCTCCAGGCAGCACTGACAAGGGATCTCGACGCTCTTTTTCCTGGGGTTGATATCCACTTCAAGGTAGTAGAAGACTCGCACATGGATTCGCGTTGGTCCATCCTTGTCGTGGCTCACTCGTCGTCCGGGATCCGATGGGGGGGCGACTGGCTCGGTTCGATGCCGAAAAAGACAAAAAACAGGGACATATTCACAGGCCAGGTCTCCAAGAAGCTGTGCCGGCAACTCTATGAAGAGGTATCGGTTGGGGGTCAGGCAGACATCCACCTGCAGGACCAAGTAGTAGTATTTCAGGCGCTGTGCGATGGTTACTCTTCGCTACCGCGAGGGGACGGCCCAGATAATTCTGACCCTAGCATGTTGATCGACGCCATGGGGAACCTCGACATTGGAGATGGAAGGATGAGGAAGGAGAAAACTCATGAGCCTTTCGGGCATGGTTCGTTACACACGCAAACTGCGAGATGGGTTGTGTCCGAGATGCTTCCGAGCGTTGAATTTTACAATAAGGGCGACTTTGTCAAAGGATCGGGTACGACAATCGTATAAGCATTTCTGGGTCCAAGGACAGTGTTATAGTTTACGACTTAATGAATGGCTGAGAATCGGGAAACGAGTAGTAGACTGAGCATGCCTGAACGACTAAGCATCGGGTAGAAGCGATCGACACACGTTGTGTTCACCGGCCGGTGTGAACTGACGAATGGCGTGTAATCTGGCGGCAGTAGGAGGGATTCGTTAAGAATGTCAGGCAGGGATGGCCTCGCAGTTCCATGCAGAATTGTATTTATGCTCACTGGGACAGGAGGGCATTGTGTAACCCTCCCTAGAGTCTTTGTATATATATGTACCGAAACTTGCTCAAATAAGCCTAAATCTCCCTGGTCCAAAGCCTTATCCCAGTATGCGTTCTTGTCGTTTTCACCCAGTGTTTGTATTCTCAAAGATGTCTTTGATGCCCAATCGTCAAGGTTATGATGACTCTGCCGAAGGAATGTCTCCAAACCGGTATTGCGACCAACCCATGCTTCCTTCATGTAGCGTCCAGGTCCTCTTACCCACGTCTTCGCCAGCGGCACCAGCAGCGATATAAACAGGCATCAGATGATCCATAAAGGGGTGGGCTTGCTTTGCATCGCCTCGTTTGCATATAGCAGCCATCTTGTCTTCTCGTACGGCGGGGTCGGCCTCCGTGGCCTCCTTGAGTGCTTCATCGAAGCTGACAACGTACGGAAGCGGTTCAGTTTTGCCTTCAAACATGTAGTGTATGTCACGAAGGTTGTGAACCGACATGCCGGCGCCGATGATAAGAATACCCTCATCTCGAAGCGCAGAGACAGCTCGGCCGAGGGCATAGTGAGCATGAGGGTCCTCGTTCTTGAAGAGAGAGACTTGAACCAGCGGTACGTTTAAAGGGTTCGTCTCGGGGTTGAAAGCTAAAGAAATGTGAGCAAACTTCCAGGAAGTGATCTAGCATACATACCAACATGGAAACCAGACCACACTCCGTGGTCAAGACCGCGCTTCACTCCATGCGATTGGATTCCGGCCTCTGACAGCAAGACCATGATTTTACTGGCAAGCTCCGGATCTCCTTTGCTAGGGTACTTGGCCTTGTAAAAGTGGTCAGGGAAGCCATAGAAACTGTGCACTTGTAAGCAAAGATCGAATGACGGGCAACAGCCTTGAGTGAGACGTACTCGTAGATCAGGTCAGTGTCCACCGCGTTGTTGACATGGATGGCACGCTCTTCACCCATCCAATGAGCCGAAAAGACAACAACAGCCTTGGGCTTGACTTGCTGCGTGATCTCCTGGCCAATTTGTTGCAGGACTGGATACACGGGATGTTTCGTGTTGTACTGAACGTCTGGCTACGTAGTGTGAGCTATCGGCAGGGCTTTCTTGCAGAGTTTTGTGGGCAACATACACCGCCATGACTGAAAAAGTATACCGGCATCTTTTTTGTCGACCTTGCCTTCAACGACTCCGTGGCATTTTGCGTACCACTCGAGTCGAACCCGAATCTCTGTAACGTCGCGGTAAACACTTTGAGCGGCGACGCGCCAAACAGAGCCAGCATCGCTACTGCAAATGAAACGAGGCCGATCAAGGATCGAAGCGAAATTGTCTGGCTCATGGTGAGCAGTTGAGCCTTCAGAAGGCTTTTCTGTGTATACTACTCGAAGTTGAATTAAGTAAAGGGTCCTTTGGCGTTTGACAGGCGTGTTATTTATGTATATCCGTATTTCCAGCCCCGGGCGATGAAGCCGGGAGAACCCATGCCTTGTGGATCTGCCGCGCGCTTGAAGATGAGGTGGGCTGATGGCTTACAGTGATGCTGAATCAGCCCCTGTCTAGCTGCTGGAAACCGCTGAATGCTCAAGCCCACAGCGGAGAGATACCTGAAGCCGGAGGTCTGTGATCCGAGAGAATACTTGAACGAGGCAAAGGTCCGTGCTAGGTTAATTACAAAAACGAAGTAGACTATTGATCTTAATTAGTCAATATGAAGCTAATTCTAACATGCGTACTAGCATTGATTTTACAAGGAAGAAGTTTGGCAACCAGATGATGTAGGTTTGATTGAGCGACGAGACAGTTCGAAGCCTCTATCGCTATTGCTGCCTGACAGCTGCTGCATACTTAAAGATCAATGAAGAACGTCGCAATGACAAAGAATGCTTCCTGCTTCATTTAGAACTCTAAAATTGAGGTCCATTGACGAGAGTGAGTTGTAGTTATATCTCCCCTTATGTCCACTCGACCAAGCTTAGCCATGTGCTGGAGCTCCTTGTTAGTGAAGGCAGGCAGGCTGTGTAAAAATACCTAGCTATCCAGATCCTCAAAGTCAACCTCATAAGCCAATGAAAATAAAGATTAAATTCAAGATAATGCCCCAATTGGAGTGAAAGGCTAAATACTACTAAGTTGAATGACAGCAGTACGTACTGCGTGAGATAGAAGCCTGCCGCTTTCAATCAAACTTCAATGTGCTGAAGCCTCAGGCGGAAACCCGGAGAAGCAGGCCCCCACAGCTCCCCCCAAGCGGCTTAATCTCAGTGGTTGCTGTGCAACTGCCAGAAATTGGTTCCGCCAAAAAGTCAACGTCGAGAATTGATCTTGGGCATGTGAACATCGACGACGGCCATCTTCAACACCAACATCTTCGTCACCGAGCTTGTCGCCCGCGGCACGGATCTCCCTGCGCCATCTCTACGCTCCGGCGAGTAGATAAACTCGCCCTCTCCTCTCCTCGAGCTCCAGCTTCCTCCGCTACTTCTCATCATGGCTCCTCTCATCCTCCACAACGTCCCTGACGACGAATGCTACATTGGCGACGATGGCGTTAAGCGGCCCTACGCCATGTACTTCAACCAGTACGCCCGCTATGTTTCGCAACGATAGTTGTCCCTTCCCAACTGACACGAGAAATAGGCAAGATGGCCCCCAAGGCAGCACCCGCTCCCGACGCAACGTCGCCGAGTCTGGCTCCTTTGGTAAATCGACTCGTCGCTCCCGATCTCGTACCGGAACGCCCGCTCGCAGTCGCGAGGATCCAACCCTCGCTGCCGCAGATAAGCTCTTTGGGGACTGGGTCTCAACCCAGGCCGCCGCTGCGCCTGCGCCTGCGGTCCAGCGCAAGAGCAGCGGTATGATGCAGGAGGAGGCCGCGGCTCAGCGACCCGTCTCGTCTACGCCCGTCGAGCTGATGCTCCGCGGCTACCGCTCGTCGACCCAGCAATACGCTGCCATCTCACACTACGAGGCGCTTGCTGGCGCAATCCTCGAAGATTACCCCCGCGAGCCCCCTGCCGCTCAGCGCCGGTACAAGTCGGAGCTGCGAGATCCTGCCTTTACGCGCCGCCGAAATCTGAGCGCGGACGAACGGGCGCTGGTGAATCGAGCGGATGGAGGAGAGCATTGGGTTAAGATTACATTTGAGAGCCAAGAAGCAGGTGAAGCAGCGTTATTCTCAAGTCCTCAGAGGATACTGGGACACTTGGTATATGCTGAGCCTTACCGTGGAGTTCCTCCTGCCAGGGACGAGGCCTGCCCGGATGTCGATAGCATTGTTCCCGACCTGCCACGATCCCAGAGCATGCCCGCCGCCGTACCTACTCCTAATCGCAAGAGCTTTGGCGGACCTACTTCTTTCAACAGCCGCCTCCTCGACCTCTCTCCGCCTCACTCGCAAACATCCAGCCTCACGATGGATACCGGTACCATCAGCAATTCGCACGCTTCCACGGCGACAGTCACGGAGCCCGTGCCGATGCCTCAAACCTCCGCTTCGGGCATCGAGCCGATTGAGATCCGTGATGAGAACAGCGTCTTCTGCCGCCGTATCCCTACCGCCCGCCGCGCCACCCTACTCCCCGCAGAGCAGGCCCTTCTTCCCCAGCAGACTGTCATGCAGCGCCTGGTCAATGCCATCCCCTTCGTCAAGTGGTTCGGCGGCAGCATGATCGGCAATGAGGTGCCGCGTACCGAGACGGGCGAGTTTGACTGGACCCGCGCAAGCTTGTACTGGAAGCTTATCTGGTGGCTCGACGCGACATTCGGGCTCTTCAGCGGCGATGTGCTCAACGCCGACAAGGACGACTAGGAACCTCCGCGTTGGCGATGGAGACGCAAGAACACTCGGCGTAGAAGTTCGAGTAGGAGTCTGAGCAGGGGTCCGCTTGTACGAGAGATGAAGGTTTAATCATTGGCCACGGCGTAATCATGGTCATGGCGTCAGGCGTGTAAACGGAAATGGAGGGTCATTACTTGATGTTGAAGTCACCTACTACAGTAGACACGGTGCACCAGATGGAATTCGCATAATGTTTTTGTACAACAATAAGAACAAAAGTACCCATGCAAGATCTAATGCCGGCTCAACAGGCCTCTGTGAAGAGAACATCTTACTAAATGCCCAAATAAACGCCCCAACAGATAAAAATTGGACCATGAGCCCCGATGTCTTAACCCGGGTTCCCAGCATCGTCACCGCTCCATGCCGCGTCTGCTGAACTCGCATCGGTGAACAAGCCCGGCGACTTTTTCCTTTCTATCACCGACCCAGTCGACGGTGTCCGGCCCCTGAGTTCCTCATAGTGTCCATGGTCTTCCGGCTCTTGGTGAACCTGACCATGCCACTCGCCCCCATCCCCATCATCATCATCATCAGCTTCCACCACCGGCATGAGTAGTTCTGATCGCTGCAGGTCGTCGCCTTCATCATGGCCAGACCCCTCCGCTACGCTGCCACCCAGAGAGTCGAAGGTGACGTCGATCGGATTCCGGCGGATAGGTTGCGGCGAGAACGGCCTTGCGTTTCGGGGCTTGTTGAAATCAGTCGAGAAGACGCTGTCGCTGTCGTTTCCGCCTCCGCCGCTGCTCCCCCCGCCGTGTTTTGCATCAGAAGCCAGAGCGGCTAGAGACTGATATCGGTCGGTGTCCATAAGGAGGCTGTCGCCTCTAGCGTGGCCGGCCCTGGAGGCTTCGGATCCTGTGTCGGCAAGTATGCTCTTTGGAGGCAGAATGGAAAAGAGTTTGGAGGGTTCTCCGCTGGCGCCGCCCAAGTTGGCGCCGTCCTCCTCTGTCGCAAACAAATCCTGGCCCTTCTCCAGGAGGTCGTCCAAACCTCCTCCACTCCAGCCTTTCCTTGCCAGGCCCTCAAAAATGTCCACCTCGGCGCGGACAAGACTGCAGCTCGCGTCAACAATCCTTCCGCTCGTCTCCTGGCTCTCCCTCAGTAGGACCCGCGAATGATCAACTTGCAAGGTCGTCAAGCCATCGAGTTTCGTGGTCAGCTCAACCAGGTGCGCTCGAAAGCGCGAGACATCCCGCCTCCGCTGCTTGTGTAGCTTCAACCCCTCCTTCTCCAGCCGCTTGATCTCCTTTGTCTGCGTCTTGATCCTTTGCTTGTATGTTTCCTCCTCGTCGTCAATGACTGTCTGCCACTTGTCGAGATCATGAAGCAGCGGTACTTCAAAGGAACGATAGACGGTTTCGGAGAGAATCTGCTTGTGGTTCGCGACGAGATGGTGCACGCCCGAGGCGGACATGAGCATGTCAGCCGTGCATGAGCCCTTGGTCGAGAAGCTCGACGTCATGTTTGTGGCGCCTGAGGGACCGATAGGCTCGGCGCGGGCCTCCTTGAGCCTTGCGCATGCTTCGAGTGCTGAGCCAAAGGTAGATGCCGCGGTCGACAAAGCAGCGAGGGCAAGGCGATATGCCTTTGCGGAGGAGAGGAGGTCCGAGTAGGCCTGTTGGGACAGTTCGAGGTCGGCTTTTGTGAGGACGGTGTGGGCAGGTCGTGGAGGCGGTGGAAGTGGTAGACTGAAAGCCGACAGAGGATTTGCCGTCGAGGCGATAGAATATACGGGTGATGCGGGTACGGGAGGTAGTTGTGACGGCGTCGGCGAGACAGGGCGGGACTGTTCGGGGGCCATGTTTGTTTACGTTGGCGAGGAGGCCCAGGAGGGCATCACAGGATCTGTCGTTCTAGCCTAGAAGAGTCGGCGCACTTTGAAGGGACAACGCTAAGAGCATATCGCGCGAGGCAATCGAGAAGTGCAAGCGGAGTATTGACTCTGGCATGTGTCGGTGCTCCAAGGGTTTCGGAGACGAGGTCAACCCGGGGCCGGCGAACTTTTGGAGAAGATCGTCCCGGGATTCGGGCAGCTTACAGAGCCAGGGTAAACTCCACTGCAAGTGCGCTTCCCCCACTGAGATTTAGGGGCAATTAGTGGTCCGGCCTAGCGCCATCTGCGGCATTCATCTGCTGGAGAGATGCACGTCATTTGACATCAAGAAAATGCGAGGACATCACGAGATAACGATGCAGCAAAGGGGCCACGCATATTGACTCGAATTTTGATTGGTGAAAAGTCAGCTTGTGTTTTCAAGCACTCAGAAGAGCCTTCTTATTACAGGCCTTGGTGAATGTCTTGAATTATCGCAAAGTCTTTTGACGTGTTCCCGAAAGCTGTCAGCTTCGACTGCCAGGCAGTCTATGTCATCCAATTGTAACAAACCATTCACCATGTCCCGGTCTTTTTAGTTCTTAGCAGGAAGCTGCTTCTGCAGGAAAGCCTCTACATCATCCAGCTCCTCGAGGCAGGCAGAGTGTTGCATGCCACTAGTCAAAGTCAGCGTTTATTCTACTCGGGGACTTGCTGAACTCACGGGTAGATCTTCCAATTCACGTCGTATCCCAGTCCCTTCAGCAGCTCGGCGCTCAGCTGGCCACGCTCAACCCTGACGATAGGGTCTTGGTCACCGTGGAACATGATGACAGGTGTCTGACGGTTGGCATCGGTGGGCTTGACGATGTCGGCAAATGTCTTGGAGAGGAGCAGCCATGATGACAGACCCACGATGCCGCCCAGCTTGCTCGTGCAGGTGAGGCCGGCGAGCAGAGACATGGCACCGCCCTGGGAGAAGCCGCCGAGAACGATGCGCTCTGGAGGAATGCCGGAGTCGACCTCCTGCTGGATAAGATCGTGGAAGTACTTCTGGCTGAGCTTGATGCCTTCAGTGTCCTCGTTGCGGATGAGGTCATCGACATTGCCTCCCAGTTGTTTCTGTCCCAGACATTAGATCTTTTTCCCTTATATGAATAAGGAACTCACCACATCAAACCACCCTGGCATCTTCATGCCCATGTTCTGCATGTTGTTAGTCTGGCATCTTCAGAAGCCGAGTTCTCCAGGACAGACTCACGACGCTGATGGGGATGTGAGGGGCATGAGGCAAGATGAACTTGACCTCATCCAGACGCTGGCGTCGACGCCAGTTCTCAACAGCCGACGCCCAGCCATGGCCTGTGTCTCCCAGGCCATGGATGAAGATAACGGTAGCTGTATGGCGGGATGCCGCCGGGAAGACAAGCGGGGCAATTCTGTTTGTCGACATTTTGACTTCCGTGTCACCTCCGGTAGAGCTGTAGTTCCAGATGGCGAGACAGATCAGTGGGACTGCAAAGATGAGAAGAGAGCGAAGGAGAGAGGTCCAAGTTGAGCCCGTTGTGTCTGTTCGCTTGGTTTGATCGGACATGGCAGATGTGAGGTGGCCAATGAGGGAGAGAGCGTCGGTGTTTGAATTCAGGGCGAGTGGAGACGATCAGAGTCACCTACCCTAAGCCTCTGGTGCAAAGTACCGAAGGGGTCGGTAATACACGTCAAGTCACAACATTGTGTTCGTCAAGCATCCAAAGCCTAGATGTAGTTATCGCACATGACAAACGCATATGTGAGGCGGTAGTGGTGCGTTCCATGTCAGTGATCTCATCACCCAGCGCCTGTGCATAATTGGTAAACGTTGGCTATTGGGAAATCACTATCTCGTATTGCTATTCGTGGTTCAACATTTCTAATATATAATAACCTCAAATACCAGCAGATGCTATAAAGTGCCGTCTCATATATAAAAACCCCTCGAGGCTTTCAATTTCTTCTGAAGCTGTGGTTTCATTCTGGGTTTCCAACATGGCAGGAGACAAGCTTGACGTTGGCCATTGGTCACTGCCGAAATGAGACAGGGCTGCCCATAGACAGTTGATTGGTTTAAAAAGCTAACGCCCCATCCGCCCCACAGCGGGACGGCGCGCTAAACCAAGACTTGGTCTCACATCTCATCAAAATCCGATAAATACCGCATTTTCGACTCGCAGTCTTCAACCCACCACCCACGGGAAGCGGTCAACCGCTTCAAATAATGGTCCCGTGGTCTAACGGTTATGACTGCGGATTCTGACAAATTTCCCGGGATTAAACCCGGTGAAGGGTCAGCAAAAACCTACAACTTCCGCCAGCGAGGGTTCGACTCCCTCCGGGACCTACTTATATTTTTTACATTCTTTCTCTTAACTAGTCTTTTTGCTTTTTACCTCACTTATGATGTTTTTATTTATATCCTTAAGGACTCCTTGCATGCGCTTTCCTATCAAGTCTTTGTATCTAACAGACTCGCAAGGTTCTCACTGCTAGTGGTATATGTTTTCCCCCTCCCCGACATCGAAATAGATGCCTTCGCATTAGCAGGTTCTCGGGAGCTGGAGGCACTGGAAGTCCAGGGAACTTGATAAAGCAGCAATAAATCGAAGTTCTTAAAGTGTAATCTACAAGATTTCGGGACATCTGTAGAGCATGCTTCGATGGGCGGGCATGCCTTGCTATGGCGGACCCCTTCCAACCCATATTGCTCGATCAATCTCAAAGCTCCTGTCCTATTAGTCGGACCTTTCAAAGCCTCCAACTATTAGTTCATGCAACGTCTCTAGCCCTCCCCCGTTTGTTGTTGTGCGATCCCTAGTTTCTGTAGGCGTCGTCTTAGTCCTGACTACTTACGTGACTGGACTGTTAAGAAGGCGGCACGTCTCGTTGCCACCCTTAATCGGCTTGTAAGTAGAGCTTTTGTCGCTCCCCTCCGCAATTCTCGCAAGTATCGTTGATGTTTAATTGTGACAGCATTTCTCCTTCAAAGGCTGGCACTGTAGCTGCCCATCCACTGCGTCACGCACGATTCGATTCACGCAATTAGTTGGCCCTGCTTTACCACCGTCTAGAGTGTCTCTAAGTTGTTTGTTCTTGTCTCCATAAATGCAGATGAGTAGTAAGTTAGCAAATAGAACTATTTAAGCCCAGTTGTTAATACCAACTGCTTCACAGGCTTCTGACCAGAAAAGCTCCCATACTCCTTCAACATGCGCATCAGTCTCTTGCGATCTGGCCCTGAATAAGCCGAAGAAACACTGCAATGTGTCAGAACAACTCTCGTAAGATATTACCTTTGACTTAGGCGTGTATGGTAATTGCAAGGTTCATAGCGACCGTTGACGTAGACGAGGACATGACGTGTTGCTTTGGGGTTCCTATTGAGGTCCTGCTCAATACTCTTCCATGTGGCACCATATGCAATCAGGAAATTCTCAAAGAGCTCTGAATACCAGCATTCTTTTTAGTCTGAGTGAAATATGAGGTCTTGTGCGATTCGTGCTGTTCCTGTCAGGCAGTGTGGCGGCTCACACCTCCCTTCCGTTCAGCTCCAACTAGGCTTATACAAGATAGTCACTATCGACGCAACAGTGAGGGTGAGTTGATTATTAGTCAATGAACGCTTATTCTGCAGCATAGTCATCCCAAAAATAGCCTCATCTAACTGTATGACTGGCACACCCGGGCTCACCGCTACATCCCTTCAAGCTCAGGAGCTTAGGAGGCTCATACTAAAACCCCCAAAGAATCAACCCTGGGCCAAAGCGAAACCATTTGCAAGGATATACATTACCTTGACCAAGTCTCATGTCGGCAATCTCACCCTTGCAAGCCAAGACAGCCCGCATATCATCGAGATATCAGCACCCCTGAAGCAAATATGGCTTATGCGTGGCGTCCAGGTACGGGGTGGTTCCATGCATGCGCCCTGTCAATGTACAAGCCCAGCCAACAGCACTCTGAAACAGGGGTTATGAGATCCAACGGTGTAAGTCAATGGTGAGTCGATGGAAAGTTGACGACAAGGGCGTTAAAGAGAAGAGATTGCTGATAAAAATACGCAGTAGCTGGGTATATCCAAAGGACATCAAAAGTTCAAGGCGTATGAAAGGCACACGCGCCTGTCTGGGTGATGACAGACAAGACGAGGCTACGTACAATCGGGAGAAAGAGAATTTCGAATGAGCACATCATGATGCCACACAACATCCTAAAAGGTACATGAAAAGAATGAAAAAGGTATGCAAGGCAAGCAAATATATCATTCAAACGCTCATGAAATTGTTGTAATTACCGCCACGTAACCAGCTATGCTTGTTGAGAAGGCGGCTCATCCACTTCGACCGGAACGAGATTACTACTCGGCAACCCCCAGCTCCCCCTGTCCATTTCAACCGGTCCGCATCGCCACGAGCATCCTCTGTGAACAAAGGGCACAATTCTCTCTCCCTCGGCCATACTGAGCGGTGTCATCCGCACGAGAGAGGACGTTTCCTGCTTGATTTCTTTGCAAGTCCGAACCTCCCTCCATTCCACCCACTCCACGGTCGGGACGACCATAGCCTTGCGGCATCGCGAGCATGTCAGGCCACCGGCATCCTTCTGCCGCTGTGCTCGCTCAAGCAGCTTCCGCAGGTGATTGAGGCCTTCGGGGATGTAGTATGGCATTTCTGGAAGTTGCGCACTTTGGTAGCAAGCTCGAAGGGCCGCCTCGAGAAGACTTGGCACCCGGGTCGCACCAGAGAGCTGCTGTGATTCGGCCGTGGCAAAGGAGAGAAGTGAGGACGGGGAGTTACAAGAGTCTGTTGAGGAATCGACGGGGAGGATACGTTGGGTGTGGTCTGCAGGAAACTTGAAGTCTGACACGACTCTGCCAGTTGTATCGCAGAGTTGCAAGGGGGACCGGCCCAACGCCCTGCTCACCAAGTGTGGTACTGATATAGACTCCGAATCCTGAGTGAACGAGAACAGCATGTTATCCGACTGATCCGCTGGAACTTCTTCCAACTCCTGTTCGGGCTGCCAAAAAGGGTTGGGATGAACGACAAGGGTATCAAGTTTGTTATCAGATGAGAACAGGTCGAGCAACTCGGCAGGTAGATGTCGTAAGCGATTCTGCGATACATTGAGCTCTTTCAGGTGATGAAGCTTGGCGATCGCAGGCGGAAGCTCAGTAAGTTTGTTGTGGCGAAGACTAAGGATGGTGAGATGTGTGAGATCAAAGATGGCCCCCGGCACCCGCATCAGCCGGTTCATGGCCATGTAGATCTTGAGCTCTGGGTCCTTCTGCTCAAAGGCGACATCCTTGGTGACAACGGGGATGCATGCGAATTGCGACAGGGGACTTATGGTGTCGTTGGAGACATCTTCCAGCCCCATGGACCAAAAGTCAACCGTCTCGTCGCCCTGCTCGAGACACGTTCGGACCTTGTCGCGGGCGACTTGCTCTGCCTTTGAGACGCGGCGCACGACGCGGTCAAGCTGTGGCAGCCGCGCCTTCGCAGGCGCAGGCACATGGTCCATCACATCGTCGCTCTCATTCCCATCACTGCCCAGAAACACGCCGCTGTCGGCCTGTCGCGTCCAGGCGCGTCTCTGCTTGGGGACGGTGATAGAATCACCAAAGGTAGAGTCGGATGAAGCAGGGTGCTGCTGGAACCACGAGCCAATGTACCGCTTCTTGCGACGGCCCTCTACATAATTATCCAGAGCCGGATCATCGTCGCTGGAAAAGATGGCGGGATCACTGGAGTTGTTGAAGGCCGAGGATGGCGCGTGCTTGGAGACCGAGTTGCGGACGCGTTTCCGGGGGTTGTGGCTAAAGCTCTGGGAGTGCTCGTCCCAGGAGACCGCGGGCAGGCACGGCAAGGACAGTTCCTCTGACGCCATTTGAACGAAAATAGTCAATAACAATGCAAATAATCGAGGAATTGGTACAGGTTTGGAACAAGGAACAAAAGGGGCCCGTAGGATGCAGCAAAACGAAATCCCAGGGTACCCGAGTCTGGACAAGTCGAGGAAGGCGAGCGCGACGCCGAGTGACGACGTAAATGCCAGGGTTCATGCTCCACTAACGCACGGAGCCTGCACGTTTGCCGGGGTGCACGTGCCACCTATCGCCCTGGAACTCGCTTTTCAGGGTCCCAGCCTCCCGCACCCGTTAGCGGCACAACATTCGATCATGACGGAAGGGAAGGGATTGATAAGATGATCAGATAACGATGTAGACACTCGGCAAGCTGTGGTGTATATGCTAACTGCTTGTCTTTTAATGCTTTCCTAGCATTTGGTGACCGCGATTATGAAGCACGATATCTTACGGACGAGCACGTGCTCGACTTCATGAAGTTATCAAGGGCCGCGTCGACAAGAGTTCAAAGGCAACAAATAAGCACCTGTACTATCTTTGCCCTTAGCCAAATCCCGGCTTATTGACGAGAGACTAGTACGCCGTGCAGGGTATCATTCATCAGGAAGTCGTAAGTAATGGCCACAGATGACGCTGGCTAGGTACTTAGCACTAGCCAGGAGGCTTCAACCACTAACTTATGGGTTTTGCGCTGCAGAGCTAATGTTGTTTCAGAAACGTCTGTCTCGAGAAGTAGTGTAAAACTACCGTCCGTCGTAGAAGAAATGACACTCGCAAGACAGTTTAGGTCTCTATTAATCTATTAGGCAAACAAAAAGTTTAGGTTCCAAGTATGCATCTAGCTTATTATGCCTAAACTCCGTCCATATCCTCAAGTTTTGTGACTCGATTAATCCTCAAAAGGTCGGAAATGTTCAACGTTGCAACGTCAACGTACAAGAGTTTTTGCCGACGGACCGTACGTAACGTGCGTTGGCTTCATAGGCATCATGCGAGACGTTATCTTAGATTAAACGCGAGAGCAGACATCATGGGTACCGTAACTTGCTGCCAAGATATCGTACAAGCTTGCGGCTGTTTTCAAGCCTGTTCACAGGCCTTACCCGCCACCTTTCTTCCCATCTTTGAATTCCACCTGTTGTCTACCTTCTTCGCCTCTCCACTTCACTGTCGCAATCAACATCCTCTGTTGCTGGACCAGCGTTGGTTGTGATAGTTCAATCACCGGATGAAGCATATGACTGCTCTTTAGGCACTGGGCTCCAACGTTAATCAGGCTCATCAAATGGTCCAGTACGCCAGCGCAATGTTCCTAGTTGTTTGATAAATATATTGATAAAAGTGTATCTTGGCAGGGCGTTGTCTAAGTCGTACCAGTGCAAAGCAGCACTCATCATTGCCAAGCAAACCACTAGCAGCATGGAACGAAGATACTTGGCACTTGAAGTCGGCATGTTGGTACATTCACCATTGTAGGTGTTACCAAGCTGCCTTCAAGTACCGATTGTCCGTATCGATGCGCACAGGCGAGAAAGGCATCAGGGCTGCCCCGCAATGTCGTGTACACGCTGTAGCACGTTTCCGAAAGTGTAGATTGTGCAGATGACTCAATATTTGAGACTCGATTGCGCGCTCCATTCAACAAGATCTGTCCCGATGCTTGAGCAAAGACGGGATGTGGGCTGAAATGGTTGTATTAGAGATCCATGCAGGCCCTCAACTTCAAACTGATCGATACGGCCTATCATCCTACGCGATTTTAATCCCAGTCGTCATCTTCACTGTCGACGTTTTGTGACCGTCCAGCGGTCCCCGTCTTGATAGTCTTTCCAGCGAGGCGCTCTTCTGCGGCGTCCTCTGCGGCCTGCCTCCTCTTCACCACGCGCATATCTGATTGGGGGACGGCGCCGACCTCTACCAGAATATCATCAATCTTTTGCATGTTTGTTCGCACGCCGCCGATAGTCGTCAGAGTCACGATCTGCTTGACAATGTCGCCGTTCTTGTACACCAAGATGGTCGGGCAGTTTCGATCCGGGTAGTTCTCGATAGCCTGGCTCGCTCGAATCTCGCAGAACTTGATCTCACCATACTCCTTGGCGGCTTGCCGCCAGAGCTCGGTCAAGACTCTGGACTCGATGTTCGTTCCCATGGCCGATATGAGGTTGACAAAGACTGGACCATTCTTTGAGGCGTCTGTGACTTCGCGCTGGTACTCCGGCTTCGAAAGGGGTATCACACTCCCATGTAGTGCCTTCTTTTGAAGCTCGTTCAGCTCGGCCATTCTCTTCTGGCGGTATATTTCGAGAAAAGCTTCATCTTCGTCGTCCTCGAGCTCGTCTAGCTCGTCGAGATCCTTGCCCTCCAAGCGGTTCTCGTGTGCTAATCTTCGACCTTCAAGAATAGCCTCTTCGATCATGGGAGTCGGGCTCGGCGGTTTTTCCGGAATGACACCATGTTTTCGAAGGATATCGTTCCTATCGCGGGGTCAGAGCTTCATTCGTGGAGGGGCATGGAGGGGTAGCAAGGACGAACCATTCTGTATCGGCGTTCGGGTCGTCGATGGGAACATTGATGCGCTGGTCTCCAGGAGCTGCCATGGTGATTATGCCGTAATGAGAGTGATTGAGGTAGACAGAAGCCCCCCAGCAGCAATTTGTACTTAGCGATTGAAAAGTGGCAGCCTATTTTAACTGGGCGCAACTGGACGAGGCTCAAGTAGCTGCCTTACGTACACGGGCAGCTCCCGCCGAAGACTTGGAACAAACGGGGCGCGCATAACTGGCCGGCTTGCACAAGGCCCCGCTGAGTATTGCGTGCATAAATTTACATATCGGCGCTATGTTGCACCGACGACTCTAGGGCAGCTTCTGCCCCGGAAAAGTGGAATCACGTGGCCATGGGCACAAAAACCCTATTACGCTAATCCACTTTTGACGCAAAATCCAGCCAGAGGCAAACGAAGGTTGTGCCCCCTCCAGTCCACTGAACTTTTCCTCGCTTACCTCCTCTCACCCACCTTGCGAGCCTCAAATCTGCTCCCGGATTTCGTCAAGCTTTCCCATTCTCGCAAGACACCGACAAGACATTCTCGAGAAAATCAGCCAAGATGGTAAGCGACAGCCTAATTTTGATGTTTTTTACGATGCAACGACGACGAACGATGGACAACACAACACGTGTGGGAGACAAGGGCTGGGATATTTTCGAAATGGGGGACGTTGCCTGCTGCTGTGGCAAAGTATCAAGTTGATGGAGCATGGAATCGACCTCGACGACAACGATGCATCGCATGCGAAGAATACACGAACACCATGATGGAACAATATCGCTGACTCTCCCGCCCCTCAGGTTCTCGCCGTTGATCTTCTGAACCCTTCCCCGGCCGCCGAGGCCAAGAAGCACAAGCTCAAGGTACGATAAAACCCTTCGACAAATTTTATACATGGCAACAATCGACCTAACATTTACGTCTCTCAGACCCTCGTGCCCGCCCCCCGATCCTTCTTCATGGACGTCAAGTGCCCCGGCTGCTTCACCATCACTACCGTCTTCTCGCACGCCCAGACCGTCGTCATCTGCCAGGGCTGCACCACCGTCCTTTGCCAGCCCACCGGTGGTAAGGCTCGGTTGACCGAGGGCTGCTCTTTCCGACGGAAGTAGACTGCTTCGCGGCGGTTTATTTCCTTGGGTACTCATGACTCTTACGGTTCATCTCATGGTGGTCATCTCGGATCTGCAAAACAACAACCTCGACATGGACGGATAGAACAACCGACGTTGCGAACATAACCAAAATCTCTTTGCAGATAGAAGATGGGGCACCCAGAATAGGGGCGTTTGGGGTCTCCGGATATCTTGCATGGCACATCATTCTTCTTTTGTTTTTCCGTTGCGCGCCTTGTACCAAAGAGTCGTCTCGAGGCAGGAAGGAATAAAAAAGCACTGACTGCATGGGTGGAAAGCTGGAGAAGGCCTTCACGAGTGTCTGGATCGGCCTGGATGGGCCGGCTGGGTGCGAGGACGTGGAACCGCTGGTTGATGATCGCTTCATACCCGGGTGCAGTGGGTAGCGGAGGATGGTCACTGTGCTTTTGCGAAATTCACAATGGTTTCCACATGAACAGTTTTGATGTGAATGAGTGTTGCTATTGTGACTGTCGTAACGGGCGAGTGAGGCCGCTGTTGCCCGTGATGATGCTTCTTCCCCCGACATACTCTCATCCATCTCTGCCTGACAAGCTGCCATCTCCCGAATATGTTGTCGTCTGCTATCAAGTCGACGATGATTGGTGGCCAACGTCGTCATCGATGGGCAGCCTCTCGACCCTACGGTACCCCTCCTCAGCTCTGCTCGGGTTAGTTCCCGAATGACTCAAGGTCGGAGAATGTCGTCCGCAGTTCAGCAGAGCCCCAGGCAGCCTCGTCTGATAGCATTGGATAATTAACGTTTGGAAAAGGCCTGGGGCATCCATTACTATACCCCGCGAAATGGCATGAGCACACCCGAAACCTTGGCCTTGACGGTCGAGATAGAACGTCGGGGTAGTTAGCGGATGGAAGCTGACTTTTGATTGGACAAGCAGGTAATTCGGATGGCGGCCTTCTTGACAATATTTCGCAAGTTTTACTGTAGCCAGATTCCGATCACTTTGTTCATTGAAATACTATCTAGAATCAATCTCAGTTTGGCGACAATATCTGCTATATTCGCCTCCCCTATGTTGGCCACTTGGCTCAAGCAATTGGCCTCACCGAACTCGCGTGATCAAGCTCGTGTGACATTTTGCACATCTCGTTAATAGTGGCAAACTATTACTGTGGAATTTTCCCCGGACTAAAACAATTAAAACCACTGACTGCAGATCCCGAAAACACCAGAAGTGTTTACTCTATTCTCTTGCCACCGCCTTGGCCATCACTGCAGCTCAACCACTCTCCAAGCCCTGTCCTGTCGCTGATCAGATAATGCGTCTTATCAGATGACTCAGCAGCAGCCAATGGCCGAGCATCAATTACTCAATTTACGCGAAAGCGTCACGAACGGACCGCGTTGAGACACGGGTCCCTTGTCCCCGCTTTTAACTTTTCTCCAGGTTGAGCTCCGGTGTAGGTCGGTTGCTTTGGGGATCGTCTTAGTCCTTAGCCTCTGGGGGCAGGGGCCTCCAAGGGGCCTCTCCTTTCAGCATTCCCTCCTCCTTGTTCCCCCCAGCAACAATCTTCAACCTCGTCTGGTTTTATCCAAGACCCCTCTTCTTTGTCCGTTTCCTTACCCTTGCATTAACCCCCTCGATTGCGACGTCATTTGCCATCTTGTGGTTTGACTTGTTCTATCAGGCTTCGGCCTTTACTTTGCCCGTACACTCTCACTTCCCATCACTCTCGTTCTTACGCGATCAATTGTCGACTGCTTCATATCGTCGTAAGCCGCTTAGTATCTTGTGCGACAACAGTTGCGACGTCATCGCATCGGAAAGACTGTCCAACTCCATTACTTTCATCAACTGGCTCCTGAGATACGCCGATTCAATCACCAAATTGCTCCCCAATAACCACACTAGACCATCATCACAATGTCTACTCCCCGTATAAAGCGTCAGTTTGCCGGCGCCTCGGCCGATCCCTCTCAGCGACAAATCACTTCATTCTTCAACGCACGGGATTCCACCGATTCTATTGATGCTTCGACCAACAAAACTCGCCAACCTGCCCTCCCATCTACCGTCCAGTCCAACCTCTTGAGCGTCGGCATGCGAGTTCGCAAATCCGTGCCCGAAGGATACAAGACGGCCGGCACCAGCGCCTTCAAGCTATGGACTGATAATGCGCCAGTGGCCGCTCCGACAACCCATCATGCTCCCAGCAAGGCCCTGTCCCGGGAGCTGCTGCCCTTTTGCGGCATCAACAGAGTCGGCGGCCTCCATTCGCAGCCTGAGTTCGAGGGAGATGACGACGTTCCGGACCTCAATTCTATTCCAGAGCTCACAATGTCGCAAGAGAGCACAGGCAGCGTTGATTCGCATGACAACTCCCGTAAGCGCATCTTTGATGATGACGATGAACTGGATGTCGGCTCGCACATCTTGGCTACGGACATTCCTGGCAATTCTCGTGTTATGGCTGTTCCTGTCTCGCAAGCACAGAAAGCGGCCGGATATAAAACTATTGGCCAGGAGAATCTGACTGCAGGATCTGATTTCGAGGAGGCTGAGTTCCTCGTCTACGGAGCTGAGCCTGAGATGGAGCTAGCCAACTAAGCTCACGTCTCTCCAGTTTGGTTTCAATTATGCGACTTGTGCATGCACTTAAGCTTGCAATGCGTAATGTCAGGCGGTCTCGAATTCGGTGTTTGGCGTTGTGAGGAATATACAAGTGCTTCAGAGCTTGTTGGCTTATTAAGGAACTCGAGGGTGACTCAACACCCGCTGTATGTTACACAGGAATCAAACAAGTCAGGTCAAGAACCAGACCTGCCACTACTTGCTCGTCCGCTAGACTTACATGCCCACAAACGGCTCTCGAAACTCGAGCAAGTCCCTCTGTCCGTAAAACTCACCGGCAACCGTCAGAATCATGTTGAGCGTAGCACGCAGGTTTGCTCGCGAACGCTGTCTCGCTGCTTCTTGAGCGGCGTCTTCGTCATCAAGGGCTTCACCTTCGTCTATCTTGGCGAGCAGTCGCGCCTTTGCACTTTGAAGATCTTCCTGTGGCTGTGGGGCAACTTCACCGTCCTCTGCTTCTGAATCGGATGCGATGTCCATAGCCACGTCATCGTCATCACCGCTTATCTCACCTTCCTCTGCTTCAGGCCTGGGCGCAGAGATCGAAGCTGGTGCATCTACCTTTGATGGTGGCTCTTCGTCGTCCGGCGGCGTCAACTCATCTTCGTCTTGCTCGGGACTTTCAGCGCCCTCGACTTCGACATCCTCCGGGTCGATCATGACGTCCTCGTCGCTGCTGCTCCGGTCTACCGCCTCGTGCGCTCCAAGCCCTCCCTCGGCCAACTCCTCTCTCAGCGCAGCCATCTCAGCCAAGCTCGTGCCCAGGAGCACGGCCCTCCGTCCCAGGTCGCGAATCCATCCGATCTCAGCATGGTTCAGCTCACCCTTGTCCGGCAGCCGCGCGAGCAACGCCCATAGCCAGCGGCTTATACGCTCGGGGAGTGTAAAACCGCGGCGGAGGAACTTGCCGCCGAGGAGGACGCGCAAAATGCGAAGCGTGGTGTCCTTGCTCATGAGGGCGAGCTGCAGGGGGTGCGGGTCTGAGGCGCGCAGAAGACGGGACCAGACCGCTACTGGTGATGACTGATTGCCGAATGGGGCGGCTGAGGTAGCTTGAGATGAGCTGAGGCGGGAGAGTGCGTTGGAAGGTGGTTCGGTATGGAGAATTGTTCGAAGGTGGAGGTATTGGTCCAGCAGAGAGGCGAAGTAGGCTTCGTGGAGGGCTCGCTCGTCGTCATAGTCGTCGTCTTCATTTCCATGGGCTTCTCCATCTTCGTAATCGCCCTCTCCGGTCCAGTTGTCTGGCAGTGCCATGTATGCGCCGTCCTCGTACCAGCCTCTTGAATCGCCGAGGCCGCTGTCGTATATGCTCCTGTCAAGGTGTGTCTCGTCGCCTTGATTCGAATCGTCGTCTCTCTCAAAATCAGCAGGTAGCTGCGGTCCTATTTGAACCTTGGGCGCAACGAGTAGATGGGGAATGTCGTTTGCTTCTTGTCTAATACTCACCATATCAGCATCTGTGCTCTACATGACGGCGGGCTTCAGCAAAAGGATGACGAGTTGCGCATTGAAGGGGAAGTCTTACCTAACAGAGTTGAGATAAGCCATGGCATCCGCGTCCGTTTCAAAGTCGGATTCCTCGCCGGCGGGAATCGTTGTCGCGTGCGCAGAGCCTGAGAAGACATATTTCTGACCCCAGGTCGGATCGATGCCGGAGTTTTGATGCTGTCGCGCTTTGCCTCCTTGCTTCTTTGGCCGCTTGGGCTCACGTATTGGAGCTTCTCCGTCGTCAACGTCGTCGAGATCTCTTTTTGATGCCATGATCAGATGTGGCCGTTGACGAGGCAGCTATTTTTCGATGCGAAATGTCGAGCTTGAAGGAGCTAAGATTGGCAGGCAAAAGGACCCTTGTAGAGATGAGTAGCTGCCTGTCATGCTATCGATAAGCAAGCTCATCCCGCTCTTTTAGCGGCAGCCAACCAGACAGCCAACCTTGAACTTTTAGAGCTTCACAGTGAACGCTTCCACTTACAACTCCACAGCTTTCTTCAAGCACCTTTAAAGCACCCCCATGTTGAGCCAGCGACAATGACCGCGGCTCTTGTGCGGCGCTTGGCCATAAACTCGCAGCGTCGCTGTAGATTCACCCAAAAAGCCGCTGCTTGCGCCCAATTGGCAGCACAATGCCGACCTCATAGCACCTTTAACCACTTTGTTGGCAGCAGTATGTCTCGACTGAGCTTCCACTGAGCCTCAACTAACATATTCAGGTGAATCTACTGCCACAGCCTATAGATCCTCTCCTCCGACGCTCCGAAAAGATGCGAAACCTTTCACACTCGCCGTCAAAGACAACATCGCAACCGCCAACTTCCCGACCCAATGTGCTTCGCAAATCCTCTCCTCCCACCCTTCGCCATTCGAAGCCACCGTCGTCCGCCAATTACGCTTGCGCGGTGCATCTGTAGTCGGCAAGACAAACATGGATGAGTTTGGCATGGGCTCGCATTCAACAAACTCGACTCATGGCGCTGTGAGGAACCCCCTAGCAGATAACGAGGATGTATCGGCTGGCGGAAGCTCTGGTGGTAGCGCCGTCGCAGTGCGGCTTGGGGATGCCGACATCGCTCTGGGAACAGATACAGGTGGTTCAATTCGACTCCCAGCGGCTTACACGGGGACTGTTGGTTACAAGCCCAGCTATGGCATGATCTCTCGGTTTGGCGTTGTCCCGTATGCGAACTCTCTCGATACGGTAGGGTTCATGGCCAACGACGCCAGGTCAATTCATGACCTCGTCTTCAATACTAAACTTCATCACGAGCATGACCCGAGTGACCCAACCTCCCTCCCTGTCGCCTCACGAAAACGTTGCGCCGAAACAACACCTTCTACCCTGCCAAACCTCTCAAAACTCAACATCGGCATTCCTCTCGAATACAACATCTCTGAACTCGATCCCTCCATTCGTTCTGCCTGGGTTACTGCCGCATCTGCCCTCGAATCACAGGGCGCTACTCTTGTCCCGATTTCTCTTCCCTCTACAAAGGAAGCTTTATGCGCCTACTACGTCCTCGCCCCGGCCGAAGCGTCCTCTAACCTCGCAAAGTACGACGGTGTCCGCTACGGCAAGCGGGGCGAAGGCAGCGATGCCGTCGGCGAGACTTTGTACTCTGACACCCGCGGCGAGGGTTTCGGCGAGGAAGTAAAGCGGCGAATCCTCCTTGGCACGTACAGCCTGAGCTCCGAAGCCATGGACAACTACTTTATCCAGGCGCAAAAGGTCCGGCGCATGGTGCAGCAAGACTTTGACCGCGTCTTTAGGCTAGACAACCCACTCTACGAACCTGCGCAGTTTGACCTTAGCGACATGGCCGAGGCTACGGGCATGGAGGACAAGCGCGGACCGCTCCAGGTGGATTTCATCCTGTGTCCGACGGCGCCAACGTTTCCTCCGCAACTGGACGAGGTCAAGGGACAGAGCAGCGTGGACGTGTACATGAACGATGTCTTTACAGTTCCTGCGAGTCTTGCGGGGTTGCCGGCTGTGAGTGTTCCGGCCAAGGTTGAGGGCAGCAGGTTCCCAGCTGGATTGCAGGTGATTGGACAGTATTGGGATGATCAGAGGATGCTGCAGCTGGCAGAAAAGTTACAAGAAGCGGTGGCTGTATAAAGAGGAGTCATAAACGTACAAGCGACGATTGAATGATTATTGTATAATAGGGAACCCACATGGCGTAGATGCATTCGAAGCACGCTCTCGCTGATGCCCACTGAACTCGTTTCTAGAGCCCGCGTCCTAAACCAACCATGGTTGTAGAATCGCACCCGGATCAAAGCTCTCAATGCCTCCTATGATCAAGAGGCCGGTTACCACCGTCCAAGTAGTCGCTTTCAAAAGAATCGGCTTCACAGGCTTGATAAGTGAACGCAGGATATCTGTCGGCCATGGTCCCGCGATCTGTAGTTCAGACATGGGAATGCCTTCAATCATCCTCGGGGTCAAAGACAGCCAAAGCCTAAGTTCGTCATTCATGAGTCGGCAAGAAACCTCCCTCGAAGTATTGGTGGTCTCCGTCAACGCCCCCACGGCATCCAGAAGCCTTGAGCTGTTCTCGTGAAGCTCCTCGCTTGCCAGGTACGTGGCAGTCACCCAATGCTGGTCGTCGGAAGCTCCGAGGGACTTGCGTCCCAGCACGACGAGCACCACTCCGGAGCTGGTTCGGGCCTTGTATAACAGAACAACGCGGAAGCCAGGGTACGACTTGAGCACCATGTCCAGGTGCGGCGTCTCGGGGTTGAAGCGAAAGAAGCGAAGCAGTCCACGAGAATCCGCCATCAGCACGCCATGGAGCTTGTATCGACCGAATATCGTCCATGGCTTGAGGTCTTCGGCCCTGATATAGAAGGCATTCTCATAGCGGCTCTTGGTGGCCTGAGCATCTTCGAACTTTGAATGCTCGAGCTCTCCCAGCTCGCGGCGGATCTTGTACGATGAAGTCCAAGGTTGGTCGTAGTGATGCCCGCGGACCTCGGCAGTATGACGCAGGCCATAAAGCGTATGCTGAGAGATGTGGCCCCCCAGCGGCTCTACGCTCGCCAGTTCATCCGGACGAATGCGCGCATAGCGATTCTCGTCTTGGCGCCGGAGGTATATTCCTGCCGATCGCGCCGGGTTGCCTCCAAAGCAGCAGTTGAGCAGGAGGATGACTGTGTCGTGGCGTTCAAAGTTGGGCCTCAGATCCTGGATCTGGCCTGTTATCCTGATGCCTCTGTTCTTCACAGTCATGGGCTCCCAGGAGAGTTCGGGGTCCCAGAGCCGAACCAGGTGGTCTTTGGCGCGATGCAGTTCCTGATGATTGGAGTTGGGTTTCTCTAATCCGGTAAAGAAGTTGGCGAATTCTTTGGGTGAGGAAGCAAAGAGCCCTCTAACTTGTTTCTTGATATCTTGTGAGGGAGCTGCGCGCCATGCAAACAGGGTGTGGTCGTCCGACTGTCTCAGGATCTCTTCTTGTAACCGTAAGAACGCTTTGGAACCTTCTCCATACAGCAACGGCATGTTGACGCCGAAGAGACCAAGAAGAGAATATGCCATATCCTCTGTGCGCGATGTCTCTCTATGGGCAGCCCAACTCATTCTTTTGGCTATACTGACTTGCTCAAGAGGACCGCCTTGGATAACAAAGGTATCAACCCCTGTCGTGGCTCGCAGTTCTGGGGCCATATTTTCTTTCTCTCCGATAAAGTTCCATTCTCTATCGTAAAACTCAACGGTCCGAGGGGCAATCAACTCTTGAAGGGTCCATCCTCGCATGAACCATCGACTGCTTGTCAAGCCGACGCCCCTCGTCGTGGGCTGGTTCGTTGGCTTAGAACAGCCGGCCTCAACGGCGCAGTCTCGATGCCTCGAGGACACATCCTCGAGGAATGCGTAGCACACTGCTGCGTTTTTATACCACCTAAACATGGAGTTGATCGCCTCTCCCAGCTCTGAGCTGCTAGTCTTGTCGATGCAGCATGTATCGACCCAGACATAATCGAGACCTTGGCTGCGCGCCTGACGGCATGCCGCTATGATTTTCCTGAACCCACTGCTGTCTGTTCGACAATCTCGACTTTCGTAGTCCTGTAGAGTTGTCTCATTGCTGCCCCAAGTATGTGAGAGTATTGCGTAAGCAGGAACTTTGCCGATGAATTCTTGTAACTTGAGGGTTTTTGTGTTGATCAGCCTCATCTCATTCTTAAGGCGTGAGACTGGGTCCAGCGATGAGCGGCGGTGTACGTAGTACAGAAACGCCTGGATACTGAGATGAGAAAAACTCAAGCCGTCAACAAGGATGCCATCGCATCAACACAGGTGGGCCCCTCTTGCTGAAGGGATTAGGCTGATCTCGATATCTCACCGACGGATTTACAGATAGCCTATAAATGCTGGGATTCCTCAGCCAATCAGTCGCACTATGTCTTTCACGAAGCGAGGGAATCCGAAGCATTCAGTCATACAAATTTCAATGTAGCTGTAGCAGGCGCCAAGCAGCGCGTTTTTTTTTCTCTTTGCAAGTGGTAGCCAAATGGCTTACTATTGTGGGATATGAACATGGTGAATATGTTTGAACAACCTCTGGTTTCAGTGTGTTTCAGGCGACTACTAAGGATGATTATTCTCAAAATATTGTGGCTTGTTCTTTGCCGATGCCGATCGGCGCGCATGCTCGATCGCGTCCTTCACTCAATGTCGCATTCAGCTCCTTTCTTGATGCAAGGACTTATTGACTAACTGTGTCAATGTAGTCCTCAACGTCGGGCGTCGTATGCTTCCTACTGAATGATAGAGGCTCGGGCTAGGTTTCATTGTTGAGATATAGCTCGAGGCTGACCCGGCGCAGCAGTTGTATCCCCTCTGCGAAATTTCGCTTGTGCCTTTCGTACTTCTTGCGCTTCGTGGGTATCGAGTTGTGTTGGTGTGTTCTGGTGTCATCGGTCTCGCTCAGGGTGACCGACTGCGGCTCCGGCTCCGGCTCTGGCTCCGGCTTCGACTTTGGCTTCGCCGTCTCTCCTCCCGATCGACATCCATCTCATCTCTATCCGATAGTTCACCAGATTCTTGTCTCGTCCCGTTCTCGCGCTCTGCTTCTGCTTCGTCCTCTTCCTCTAAGAGATCCTCAAGGTCGCCTAGAGGACTGACTCTCGGCTCTAGGATCTCCAGGTCCTCCAGGACTTCTCGCTTCGGCATTTTCCATAAACTCGTACCGCAAACACGATCCTTTGTCAGCAATTCATCGACAAAGTCGTCCAAGTACGTCAAGGCCACGCCATCCCTGCCCCTTCGCCTCAGCTTGCGCCGATCCTCGAGAAACGGCTCCAGCACTGCGTACACGTCCTTCGCCTGGCGCGTGAGCCGAAAGTAAAAGCACGCCAGTGCGCGCAGGTACTTGAACTCCTCGCCGCCGTACTGTAGGTATTCTTGCAGGATCGCGTCGTTGGGCCCCAGCTCGAGCAGCTTGAACGCGAGGCAGAGGAACGGGCTGGGCTTTTGTGTGACGCCGTAGGTTCCGCCGATGAATGAGACGTGTTCGACCACCCGATCGACGATGTCGGCTTCGTTCAGCGCGAAGCACTGTTCCTTGTAAAAGTATGAGTCGACTATGCGATCCTTGACGGCCTTTTCCATGAGCGTCGCGGGGTTGAGGCCGTTGGGCGCGAGCGAGGCGTTGGAGCCGCGCTCGTCGAGAAAGCGCCGCGCATCGGCGTGTACGGTATCTTTGTTTCTGCTCATGGCGTTCGGCTGTGACTAGAGTATTGACGCTGGCGTGAGACTGAGGCTGGTGATGGCGGGAACTTGGTGTTGGCAAAGCTTAGAAACTTTGAAGCTTGGGCTGGCGATAAGAACCGATAAGCACGTTGCCCCGTCAACGAATTCAAACAAGTCCACTTACCGTGCCCGATGAGATGACGACGACCAAGCTTGGAAGCAGCCTCTAAACGTTTGAAATACTTTAAATATCAACTCTATCACTTTCCGGATAGTTTGGTATCCTTTGCGCATCAAAAATGGCCAGGTTGCTTCTCTCGTCGTCCCAAGTCCAAGTCATCGCGTCCTCTTTGATCGGTAAGTCGCATTCCCTCCACCATTGGCATTCCAAGTGTGCGGCGCATGCTCATAAGACATATCTCCACAGTCATTCTTTGCACATTTGCTCTCTTCATCAGCGGCTATGTAATCCAGCAACGGACCCTCCGCGAGCTTCGCGTGGCCATTAGGCCCAAACCGACTCGCCCGTCGCCGAAGGTCTACCTGCCCGAGAAGTTCAAGACGAGGATCAAGGAGCTCGAGGATGGAACTGTCGTCGATATGGACGTCGAGGCAGACATGGAAGTGAGGCGCCAGCGTCTCCTCATTGAGATCAAGGAGTCGATCCCCGAGATCAAGGGAGCAGGCACCGAGGAAGGCGCTGCGTTGCAGAAGAACATTGACATTGTCAAGCAGCTCCAGGCTCAGGTTGTGGATAAGATGTCGGCTCCCAAGGGTCATGTCGAGGCTCCAGTCAAGAACCACAAGCCTGTGAGCAGGGCGCAACGGAGGAAGATGATCAAGCAGGAGCTGCAGAAGTCAGCTCAGTCAAATGAGCCCATGTACTACCAACGTCGGACGTGGTAGAACAAGCTCAATCACCGCATCTGCGAAATTTAACGAGCGACTTCTGCCGCATACTGCGTATGTAGCTGGTTTGGTGTTCAAATAGCGTCAGGCGATGAGCAAGAAGCATCCTTTTAATGTTTACACGATAGCAGAACGAAATGCTGGCCATCTAGGTAGAACAGAGAATCTGACATCAATCTCTACTCACCAATTTGAACAATGAGTTGATGATCATGCAACATAATCTTTTACCATGAGAACTTGAGGTGCTTTCACATATAAAAGCTGTAAATATGTCTTCTTAAGCCTGTGCATGCAAGTCAAAAGGCCTGGTGCCCGCAACCAAAGCTCATACTCCAGAGAGCACTACCACGCTTGACTTATTATCCATTTGCAGCAGTTTAGCAATATGAAACAATTGGTTATATTCTTTTCACCTAATTGCGATGAGTTTTGCTTGGTTCTCCTCTACTTACGGTCTCTTCTCGAGTGTATGCTGAAGTCGTTCCAATCCCCCAATTACTCCTTGTCTCTCATCGATCTACTAAGACAGATATTGCATGACGTTTGAGGCTTTTGGTTAGCATCTCATGATATAGACTAAGCAAGATATAATACGGATTCTTCATGCTAAGGCTGCGCTGCTGCACGCTTGAGATAATGCGGCCATCGTTATCACGTTGATTATAGCATCCTGGTAACTATTGTATAATACAAAGCCACCTTCAGGAACGAGGTGAAACATGACAAAATGCCGCAAGAGTACCGCCCTGGATTCCATCAACATCGGTAAATGGTTGGGCTACGGCTTTGTTCATCTTGGGTTGCCGCGTTCGCGAATCATATGGGCGCTTATGACGCTGTCATGATCCGAAGCGTACTTGTAATTATATCCTACGGCGTCAACTTACCCACGTCGTATTTTACTCTCCACAAGTCACAGTTTTTGCTCGCCTTGGAAGCAATTCTAGGTTATAGCGCAGTGCTTATTCCTCTCGGCATAGATGCAAGGAATAAGCATCAACCCATGGTACTTGCGTTTGAGAATACATACTAGCGCTGCCGGGTGCAACATGCATAACACTGAGGATCGGCATAAAACAACAAGTAGCAACTGCAATGATATGAGCGAGCTAGGCGGTACTTTGCAGTACTTGTTTACGAAATGCTGTGCAGTATTCGATGACATCTTCTGGGCCTCTACGAGAGGCTCACGTTTCAGGTGTTTAAGCAGGGTATATGCTATCTCGGAATGTCAAGCTATCATTAAGCGCCCATAATGGATCTCGCGATCGTTGTTCGGGATCTCGATTTAGGCTCACACGAGCGATCGACGCCAGGAATAAACATTTGCACTCCAGTTATCGTGCACAGTACTAGGCTCAAGCTCGAGTCTTTGACATAAGATCGAGATTGGAACGGAAGTAGAAGAAATGCACAGACTCTTCTTACTGTGAACCTGGTATTGGCGGTGTAAGCTCCTGATCTGCAACGTGAAGCAAGTTGTGCGGAGAAACATCTCCATGCTATACCCGCCGGTATTATCGAGAAACTTGGAACTGCACAGTCAATGCACGACATGATTGTGTGTGTGATTGGATTCTTAGAAGATTAGATTAGAAGCTCTAATCATCTTACTAGCTCCCATCAGCTTACTAGTAACGCCTCCTGTCGCTAGACCGACAAGCCCCACGCAAAACGGTCGTGATGGACGTTTCAAATTCCAAGCTACCCAACGTATTCAACCATCTCAGTTGCCCCAGTGGCGGTATCGGAGCTGCGGCTCTTCAGACTCAACGTCATACTTACACTTCAAACGGCGTTTCAACCCCCGTAGATCGCGGGCAATCGATGATTCCGCAGCGACGGCAGCGCATCACATGAGCGCTCGGGACTTCAAGAGGCCACTGCTAACAAAAGCTGGTGCCGCATGTCGCCAGATGCCGAGCCCTCCGGCCGCAGCGGGCTGTGCAGCAATTCGGAGTTCCTTGGCTACTCCTACGCCCGTACGACATGACGAATGCTCCAAGGACAAGGGCGCGGGGCCAAGCTTTTACACTTGCAGATGGCTTCATTTTGTTGAGCGTAGGTAGGTAAGTAGGTAGGTTGTAGGGCAAGCACAGCGGATACCTGCGACGCAGCTACCTCCTCTTTTCTTTACTTTTTGACGTTTTGCCCTGTTCTGGTGACGAAGCCTTACGTGCCCCCCGCGACTCCAGGTCCGTGTTTTGAAACATGCCAACTCGCATCGCTGACGTCGCGCCCCAGCCCTGGATCTACGATAGCCGCAATTTTTCTCAACCAATGGAAGAACCCCCATTGGTACAAGACTTGGGGAAAAGAGACAGTTGACCTCATCTTCTACGATGGTGAAGATTGGGGGAGAAAAGGGGACTGAAACAGTATTCTATGCAGATCCCAGCGACTGAAACAAGAGCAAGCGCCCAAAGTCCCGTTTCCAACGTTTGCCACATTCCAATTACGGTGAAGTCATTCCTGACTTTCAACGTAGCCGTGCACTCTCTGTATGCCTCTTTTTTTCGCCTCCCCCTGACAGATCCACGTGTGTGCCATCCCAAAGGAGTGACTTTGCTCGATCAGCCAGGGGTTGGAGAGTCAAAAGAGACGAAGCAAGACGACCAAGGAGTCACATCGCGATTTGAGAATTGCCGAGCTTTGCAGGAACATGGCTTCGAAGATCCAAGTTTTGAGGCACTCACGCGAGTGCCGTGACGGGGGCAAATGAAAGGGAATCCTACCTTAGTCAATGACCACACCGGCTGTGACTCTACCACACCGGGTGAGGCAGCCAAGAGTAGGCGGTCAGAAATGAAGCAAGTGAGATTGCGAGATCAGGCACGGTTCAACTCTTGGGCTTGGGGGTAGTCAGCCATGGAAAGTTAACTCACACCTCTTCCCGGTTTTTGCTCGCTGCCTCCTGTCATGATGTTTTTCACGCACTTCCAGCAAAAATCAAGCGTCGCCGGGAAATGAAAAATATAGAAAAACTGCCAGGGATCAGGGCAGTAGAGATTACGTGTGATGATGCTGATGAGTGTGGGATTTGCAGGCCCACCTTGGACCGTTGCATGGCCCGGGCGCCGGTGAGGCCGCACAATCCGGGCTTCCACAAAAATCGAAGCCAAAAAGATGGAGTATTAGCCGGACCCAGCCTCTCGGTTGTTTTGGTCCGCGATGGAGAATCAGGGTCCAGTTTAATTTTCATTGTGTGTTGCTTGAGATGTGAAACGTATGGTTTTCTTTTCCTGTACGCTTGGATGAGGCTGAATGACAACCTGGACCTTGATCGTAGAAAAAGAAAGAAAAGGATTCAAACTGGCGCTAAATGCTGAAACATGCACGATTCTTGGTGAGGCTGAGGCTGCAGATTGGAGTGACGGCAAAGTATAGTAATTTTTCGGCTCTTTATGAGATGCCTTGTGTAGAGGATAGTAGCTAAAGAATTTGCCGCCCAGTAGCGTTGGGGAGAGTAGTAGTGAGTAGTAGGTAGGGAAGAAGGTTGGTGTGTCTAAGGTTGTACAATGAATAAGAGGACAATCGAAGTCGTGAAATCCCATAAAACATAACCAAATAAATCCCCCGAAAATGAAGTCGCTTTTTTTTCCCGTTTTCCCAAAGCTCCCAAGCCTGACCACGTAAAACTCCAGGCCGTAAGATAAGAAAAAGAAACCAAAGGCCAGAAGTTGCCAAGAGATATATCCAAAAAGCCAACGACCAAAAAAAAAAGATTCCATGAAATCATTCTTCCCATACTTCAAACCCACGCGGTTAACGATAGAGACGAAGCAGTAATATATGTGACTGAAGTAAGAAGAAGGGGTATCGAATAAGTCATGCGGCATGAGAGATGTGTTGTGTGTGTGTGTGTGTGTGTGTGTGTGTGTGTGTGTGTGTGTGTGTGTGTGTGTGTGTGTGTTGTCAAGGTTGGTGTCAAAGGACAAAGTCCTCAGTAGCTGGCGCGGTCCAGCTGGCCTCGCTGGCTGTCCATGTCTTCTTGACGAAAGACAATGCCACGACGCTTCCACCCACCGCGACGGATAAAGTTGTCGACGGTGTCGCGGGAGCGCAGGGGCGGACGCTTAGGAGC
>JADBHU010000367.1:0-24727 GCA_017140155.1 Fusarium devonianum | reverse complement strand
GATCCACATGAGCGATAAGCGACCGTTGAATGTAACAAGCTAATGCAAGAAGAGTTACAGCGGGGTACGCCGAGCTTGAATATTCCGATCATCGATCGAGGTTGCCCCAGTTCTCACCGAGTCCGAGAGAGCAGACACAAAAGCGACGCTCGGGTATAATTAGGTACATAACCTCCGAGCTGGAGAAAGAGTAACTGCAGGGCTGTAACGTCTTACCCAACGTCATTTACATCTTTTAACAATGTTCCTGCCATCCCTCGGGACCCCTTTGCTCGTACCTGATCACCTTCTGAGCAGCCCCCAGCTGAGATGAGGCGACAGAAAGGCTTGAAGCATGGTAGGTACACGTTCTTCCTTCCCACTCGCTTGCCAGTGTCTCATTCTGGACATACTTTTCGTCCCATTTCCCTCCTTTTTCTTATCACTTGACTTAGCTCCAGCCTTTGCTTGGCCTTGTGCTGACTCTCACTACTAGCTCAACCTAGCTCAATCGCGGAGGAGTCACGCCCCACGAACATCTACAACGCTTGCAAGCTTTAGGCTTGCAGCCCGTCTCGAAAATGAAGGCAGCCCCGCCAAATTACCGCCTGCCTTCCAATGAAGCCACAGCGCCGACGCGCCACAGCATCACCGCGTTCGTCGACAGCGACCGGGGTCTTAATCCAAAATTGCGTTGTAAATGCAATCACTAGACCAGGCACTACAAACGGCACGGAGCCTCATCGGAAGCTTAAACAGACGTCACTTCACTCACCAGGCCTGCGGGCCGGTTCCCCTCCCTCCTACTTTCCCACGTCGAAACCTCCTGCGACCGACTGAATACCTCTCACTACCCTTTAGTCCACGCTGGCTGGCCAGGTGGACGCACATTTACACATTTCCTGAAAGTGCACAGCTTAGACCGGCCGGATGAGTCTGTGTGCTGACGGGGAGTTTCCGTACCATCTCCCTAACCTCCCCGTCTGTCGGTTTGCCTTCTATCAGCCCCAAGTCTTTCCCACCGTCCCCCCAACTCGTCCTTTCGCAACCTCCACCCATCACAATCCCTGGAGATAGACCGATGCACGTCGTCCTAGTCTGTGCCTTTTTTTGACAATTCACCTGCCGATTGCGACCGGGCGACTCCCCTTGAACCATGACCAGACGCTCGGGATGCAGCTGTATCTCGACTCATCAACCCTTGACTTCCAGCTGTATTGCGAATTGTGGTAGGTCCCCTCCAGGATGCATCCCAATTGCCTTTGAATGTACGGCGCTGTGTAGTCGAGGGGTGTTGAGTTCAGTACAGCTGTTAAGCCTCGCGTTTGCGTTTCTGGCCAAGGTCTTTGAGTTGCTGAATGGTCAAGTAAAATCTGGATTTCTTTTCTATCACCGTGGTCTTCTCAATTAGTAAGTTTCAGTCCATCAACTTACCGCCATCTCCGACCCCATGATCCCGCGCTGACTGTACCTCTGCAATGGCATAAGATAATCTTTGCGGCACCACGTGTCCCGTCTTGCTATCTAGGGGAGAATCTTCACCAGCCCTTATCGCCCTTCACGACTGTCCAACTGCTGCCCCACTCCTCTCATGGCTTCCCGCCTTCATGACTCTCAAATGTTTCAATCAGTGAGGGCACTGGTAATCCAATGTTCCCAGAGAACCCTGTTTCCTGACTCATCGGCTGACACTGATGGTAGGTGGCCCTCAAGATACGGCCAGAATACTGCAAAATGCGGCATCAAACAGCATAACAAATACTTCGTTATTTGGCGGATGCAAAGCGAACTTCTGGAAAACTTAGGTCATTATCAATGAAACAAACACAGTTGGTCTCCTACTATACCCTAAATTAGGGAGTTCACTAACTTACCGAGCAAGTCTCCAAGGTCCCAACTTCCTACCTCGCTGCTTCCTCATACTTCTACCAACAACAAGGGATTTCCCCGCCCAAACTCACCACAAACTACCCTAGACCTCACCACCCCTTAGCAGCAGCAGAAACTGCGTGCTTCCACCTCTTGATCATCTCATCAAGACAAAATCACACGTTATGCTGATATCTTTTCCCCTTTCTGGAACTTCTGACATATTCCCATGTATTGTTTGGTTATAGCACGCTTTGGATTAGCCCCTCTTCTTACCCCCTCTTCTGTTGAGCTTCGAAGCCTCACCTCGGTCCTATTCGGGTCACTGGCGTCATCCCCGTGTTGTCATACCTTACGGCCATCCTGTGTATCCTGAATGGCTCAGCCGACCTTTCAGGAACCTCCCATCTACCCTCATGAGGGCTTGTCACTACACGCTGGATCCTACATGCTTGTCATCAGACTCTACTGATCACTCCTGAATGGTGGAAAACCCTGGACTGAGAGTCTCAGACGCTGCGCTCTACACTCGTCACTCCGGTTGTTGTGTGGCCAGCCATCGGCTTTTCGATTTGAGAACATTCTTTGCGTTCCGACTGGGGGCTATCTAATGATGATCCACTAATCATCATCGAGTCGCTGTGGCAAACTGGGGAATTGGCACCGGGGGCTCTTTGAACGACCGCAGCGTCAATCGCGTTGGCTCAACCATATCATGACGGGACGGAATGCTCGCTGTTTCTTGCTCGACCTGCCTTGATAACACTCTGGGGGCGATGCACGCTTTTGCAAAGCGCATCATGTCGTAAAAAAGTCGATGATTGAGAAGCAATACTCGTTCGGGGATGGCTGCACTTGTTTTCTTCATCATGCCGTGTGCATTAGGCGCTTGGATGATGACGGTCATCCATCGCCTCGGTGGGTCTGATCACTCCCACCAACTGCGGGGAAGGGGACGCCCGCCCTCGCTTGAAAGCTCGGCACCCGTCTCCGATCGTCGTTTTGTGGGCACTGGGGCACTTATTTGGATTGAAGAATGGCGACTACGATACGACTTCGACTCGAGACGGAACAAGCTCCGTTGATAGATGGCAGAAGTCACAAGCGCAGAATATGTGGACATTGGGGGCTGAACTGACGACAGTACGACGGAACTGGGGGCTTATGCTTAGAGTGGTCATCACCTTATCGTAATTGGCCGTTACTCACGTGGGTTTCTCCATACGACTTGTCTCTTGGAAGTAAAGTGGATTGCCAATATGCTGAGTGTGAGAGTGCTGGAATCGCTATGGGAATCGTTGGGCTGCGAACTTCTGAGATGGTATCAAACGCGCTGGATGGTATAGGGGTGGAATAGGGAGCTAGGGGAGAGAAATTGAGTCAGGATGAGTTTCAGCAGGTGGACCGAATTGGGCATGGGCAAGGAGAGGACATCAAGTTGGATCCAAAGCTCAGGAGTGCGAATCTTCGGTAGCACTTTTGTACACATTAGCCATGACATCAACCTGGCTTCATTACGTTTGAAAACACCTTTATGTAGTCTTTCATATTATTATAACTTCTTCAAACTATATACTCATATCAAACCCCACCTAGTATCATATATGTGTCTGTTTTCAGTATCTTCGACTTAAATTTCAACGCAGAGTCCATTAGGATGTAATGAAACGCTTCGGCGATTTGATGTTCACAGGATCTGCTAGGTCTAAACTTGATGCCTCCCGATGGAGCATTGGCTGCAGGTTCAACCCAACGGCCAACGGTGCTCATTTCCATCGCTGAGACACCCTTGCTGTATACTTATAACGAGAGCGCTTCTTTTCTCCCCACCAACCGTTAGCTAAATGAGATGAGATCATAAAATGGGCAATCCTGTTTCTTCATCGTTTGTAATGCCTGAGAATATATGAAATAATAGCATCCTTTACGCTCTATTTGATATTCTTAATGAACGTCTCAGCTCCTTGATCAGCAATTCTCGTCTAGCCTCCGCTCAGTGACCCCTCTTGCAATTGTGCACTTATTGTCCCCATGCCGAGATTTTTCCGAGGCCTTTTGTTCAAAGAAAAGAAGCCCCAACGTAGGGCTGAGTCTCAATTCCCCCCAGCACCCTTCATACGACTCCCGAGTGGACCCTTGAGGGCCAGAAGTGAGATCCTCCCGAGAGCTTCAGCTGCGGCACCGAACAAATACGACAAGCCGCTTCCTCCCATTCCGCTCAAATGTCCAAGCAGAAGAGCTCCAGTCTACCAAGATCAACCAAAGGCGCTTTGCTCTCCAACCGTCGATGAGATTCTCCACGTTAGAGATTCGTGGCTCTTTGGGGACAGCGAGCAAACCGCCCCAGATTTGTGTAGCCAACAGGGAGAAATCGTTATCCAAAGGAGCTCAGAGAATATACAATGTGCCGATATCGGAACGATGGCCGCGTACTTGGCATCAACATACAGCTTCGATCTAGTGTACGTACTACGCATCGACTTGGCGACATTCAAGAGAGCTAAGCCTCGAATATGGGCAACGCTCTTGTTTGAATGTAATTCTTGGTACAGCAACGCATTCGCCCCCACTTCAGTACCTAGAGATATGTACAATAAGTTTGTCGAGACCAGTGGATGGAGAAACCACGAGGCTGCAACACTCCCCCCAGGCTTTGGATATGGCTTTAGCCGAGTTTTTAACCGAGGTCAAAGTCCGATTAGAGCAACGAAGTCGCATCCAGTCATGATATTATCCTGCCTCTACGAGTCCTACCGCCACGATCTATTGCCCGACCTATGCAAATTAAATAAAGACGCACAAGCGCTCTTAGAGACATTATCATGCGGTACTGAATGGATCTAACCTCAGAGCGGAGCCACATCTGGAGCCCCTGTGGCGCACGATCCCGAAATCAAAATCCAAACCAGCAATCTTGAAACAAGTAGCCTATAGTTAGGCACCGTACGAGTCACAGCGTTTAATCTTCGGGAGCTTGGATTGACAACTTTGGATCCCTTCACATTGCTCCTCCCCTAAGTGTCCTCTCCCCTGCCTGCCCCGTGCTATTGTACGTCGAAGAAAATAGACACATAATTGTTTCAACATGGTTAGTCCCTAACTGTTCTTACAACAACGTTCAGCTGACGATTGTCAGCCAAAGAAATGCTCCATTCTCACATGGCTACCCCACCAGTGTTGTAGGTCAGGTAAGAGCGAGTTAAAAGAAAAGGAAGCCCTCTGGTTACTCTTCAAAAATGGATGCACAATCATTGATCCAGAAGTTAATTGACAGTACGGATCAGCTGGTGGAGGAAGCTAGCCCGCCTGAGCGCCGCTGTCTACAGGACTCTCTCCAACTACTCCGATTATGCGCAAACGCCCAACGGCAATCGTGCTCCCTTGGTCTACTTCGCAAAGAGATTCTAGAACAAATTGACTGGATGACGATGTACCTAAGTCTTCAGCAACAGCCAACGACCTACAGGATCTCGCTTGACGATAATTTGGTAACCACCATCCAGGATGAAGAGCCTTGGCTCTATCAACTATCATTCGAAGCACGGGAAGGGGCTAAGACAATCTGCTTCTTAATGAATCAGACACCTGAGGTTGACCCCGAGTGGATCACTGTGGGTGTGAGGGGGGGCGGATCCGCTTCGCCTTGTTACGACGCCAATCATAACTTGGCCGTGCAATTGTATAACGCAGAGTCAGAGAGTCCTGGGGAGGAAATGCTTGTTGAGGATAGCGACTTGACCTTGTTGTATTTCTCACCAAGTCTACGCTCTTTCATGTATTTTTGAGACAATTGAGTCACAATTATGTGCCAACTTGGGGTCAAGTTCCGCCTCGATGGGGGCCAAGGACGTTAGATTTTGTAACAAGGCGTCAGGCATCTGCAGTAGCCTGGTGTGTTGGTTGTTATGATCAGGTTCAAACTAGTGGTGTGTGCTATGATGTCACATGGACATTTGTCAAGTCCGAAGGTGTGGCATGTATGGATGAATCAGTGAGGCTTGAATTGCTATAACGGACACAACAGGAGGACACCCTTACAGGGCGTGTGTGCTACTTGCCGCCTCGACGGAGCCTGGTTCCGTACTAATTTAGGCTTAGCCGCTCATTCCTCCAGGATCATTATGCCCCATGTTCCTTGACTTTGAATTGGATTGGAGTAACAGACTTTGTGTCTTGTCTGGGTCACCCTTGCTTGAGGGTGAGGCGGTATTTATCGTAACTGCAGGAACGCTACTGCAGCCACATGTTAGAGCGTTATCTGTTAACCGTATTGCTGCGTCACACGCTGTTTTTAGTGCACGGGTAATGCAAGTAATCTCAAACCGAGGGCATATTTCTTTCTCCGGAGTCAAATACTTACCATGCTGACTATTAGTGAACAGGCCCCCCAGAACAGTGAGGCGCCCAGCGTCCAGGCGCCTCTTACGCATGCGGGGTTGTTTTGGGCTTGCTAGTAGAGGTAATATAAATGCGTCTGTCAAAAGACAGTCCCGTAGAACGTTAGCACTCCTGTTCCTCCTTTTCAAATTTCCGAAAAGTTTCTCGTGGTCCTCAACTCAAGCCTGGTCCTTTTCTTCTTAGGCGGGCCCGTTCTCATTCGCAGTTGAACCATCTTACTGTCCCACCTCAACACCCTCCAACACCTCCCACCATGGCCAGTCACAGCTATGCATCGCAGGAACAATTCCAAAAACAGCTGGAGATCCTGCCCCATCTATTGCAGCCATACATTCAACAAGTGCCGGGTCTGGTGTACATGGGCATTTCCAAATTCGTGCTTGACAAATTCATCCCACTACGACAGCAGATGAGCAGTCAATTTCAGGCTGATCTTAGAGGAGTCTTAAGCGAGCAGAATGATGCTTCGTGTGAAATTCTCTCTAAGCTGTCGTCAGTCGAGCAGCTACTCGCCCTTCAGCTTTCGAAGGGAGATCTGGGAGAGGGTAGCGTTGACGCCGTTAAGAAGATTTGCTCTGACGTCGAGACGCTAAACTCCAACGTGCGATATCTGATAGAAGCCGCGGCCAACAAAGGGCCATCATCATGCGACTGCGATACCGACAAACAACACTTCGACCAGAAAATCCAGAGTTTCATGGATGACATCACATTGCTTGTGAGGGGCTCGGTGGCCCAGCCACCGAGCAAGGATACAGTTGCCAGCATCGTTGGGGCCGTGACTCAAGAGCTCCGCCGCAGTGATGGTGCGAGAATAGAAGTCCAATGTGTTTGCGGAGCGGTGGACGAACCACATAGGCCAAATACACGGAGGCGGAGAAATTTGGGGAAGTTGCTGGTATTTTGTGAAGGTTGCAAAGCGTATCATCATGCGATTTGCGTTGGACAAGGACACGAAGTACCCGTTGACTTCCATTGCGTCAGAAGCCAAAAATAGGAATACTTGCATAACAGTCAACTTTTTCACCACAGATTAATTTTATTTTAACAATGCTTCTTCTCAATTAAGGCATGCCAGAAAATAAGAGCAACCACAAGCCGGGGAAGAAGTCACAGAAGACTCCTTTGACACGGAGCGCGTGCGTTCTTCGATCCCAGCTTTGGAGACTGCCATTGTAGCAAGTCATGAAAATAACGTAGGCAGTTGGGCCCCTACTTGAGTCTGCCTAACCTTAGGCGCAGAGGTGACATCTCCCCTTTACATCTGATAATAACATCTTTCCTCTTTGTGATGATCTTGAGCAATAGCAAAGACTCTTAAGTACCAAAGAGCCACCATTTTATCCTTTGGCATATCATTTATCGTCGTGAACCCATTGGGACTCCAGCACAGAGCTCAACTATCACTCCAGTTCATTTCCCGTGTGATTATTGAATGACTAATGAATATTGTTTCTTCCATTTGAACAAACGCAATGCCGGTCCAAACTCGACTTCAGGCGCAAGCGCAACTAATCACAGTCAATGCCAATCAGTACAATCCGCGTTCGAGACGAAACTTACGCAGGATTGGGCAGGACAAGTCTGCGAAAAGCCTCCCCCCGGGAACAGAGATCATATTTGATATGCAAAATAATGAACTCCGAGAAATGCATTATGATTTCCAGAGTACTTCAGGGCAGCTAGAATTTGAGGGATCTGACGAAAAGCCACGCGGAGTGGAAGGAAATGCGGCTCCACCGACCCGCCGCAAGAGGAAATATGCTGAAGTCATAAATTCATCGGACAATCTCACAGACACATGGTTACAGAGGCAAGAATACCCGCTGCCAGAGAACATTACTTGCCTGGAAAAACTAGCATGTATGAAGGGATACTTGGACAATGAATCCCTAGAGAAGTATCATCTTTGTACGCTACAGCTGCTCGTCCACGCCGGTAGGAACACAGCAGCGGAGGACTTGATGGAACAACTGCCGACTATGACACAACATGCCCTGAAAGGTCTTATCGACGAAATATGGCAGGACAGTATGACAGCGCAATCCTACGAGGTATTCCTAGATTTCCCGACAGAGAAAACAGTTGAAAGAAGAGCTCGCTGTTGGAACCAATGGCGTTTACTATTCACTGGAGTTGATGGAGGCATGGAAAAACTCCAATTACGACGCCATCCAACTTCCATGACCTCGGATGTTTCAGGGACGCCTGACAACCTGGACATTCTTGACCCAAAAGAGAGCCAGAAGCTTTTCGAAGCTTCTTTCTCAAACAAAGCAGCTTCGTACCGACAGGACATACGAATGTACCCAGATTACATCAAACAGGAGAGGAATTGGATCCAAAAACTCGAGATGAAACTTCTGGCAGCCGTTCGCTGCCAGGCAGATGAGGAGTTGCAGCAACACAAGTCCCACGTTACCGTGCTCGATGAAGAAATAGCACGTCTTCAAAATAATCAAGCAGATCATGGCTTGCAGCAGGGCGCCTTTGAGAGTGAAATTCAAGAGCTGAGAGAGGATATCAGAATAAAAACAGCTAGAATAGAGAACCTCGAGGCTGTGGGTGATGAACAAGGCCCCGACACACAGCTGTTGAATGATGAGTTGGAACAAACAAGATGGAACGAGGTCAACCGACTGCAAACGGACCTGAAACAAGCCCAGGACGACCTAAAAGAGGCGACTCTAAAAAGCAAGGAGCTGGAAAAGATGGCAGAAGAACGGCAAAGAATATTAGACGACAAAATATCATTATTAGGAAAATCTGAGAAGAACTTGATCGAGAAGAGTATCCAAGTTACTCATCTAACAAATGAACGAAACACCTATAAGAGTGTAGCGGAGACAGACAAGGAAGCGATAAAAGATCTTCGCAAACAAATCAATGCGCTCGAGTCAAGCATTAGGCAGTCAGAAAACGAACTTGAAGCGCAAAAAAGAAAACGAGAGGCTGAAGAATCTGATGCCGCCGAAGCCAAGGCTGATTTGGAAACAAAGGTCAAGTCTATGCAGTCTAAGGCTAGCGCAGGCGAGGCCGAACTCCAGCGGATGAAAGTTCTCTGCAGCGAGGAAAAGATAAAGGCAGATGAACTTTTAGATCAGAGGACAGCAAAAATTCAGGAGCTAGAATGTTCCATGAAGTCCTTAGAAGATCAACTCAAGAACCAGACGTCGCAGCATAGGCAACAAATATTTTCACTGGAGGGCCAAAACGAAAGTTTGGCAACTGATAACGAAGTCAAAGATCACAAGATTCACATTTTAGAGGCCGAACTTGAGTCTAGTAGCAAAACTATCAAAGATATGTACAACAAGCAGGTAATGTCGAAAAAGGAGATGACTGAATTAGGAAAGGCCAAAGCTACCCTAGAGAGCGAAGCCCAGAGCAAGACTTCCGAGCTTGCCAGAGTGACAAATGCCACCACTGAGTCTTCAGAACATATAAAGTTTCTTCAGTCTGAGATTGCAAAGTCTAAAGATCACCTGGATAGAAAAACAAAAGAGTGTGATGATATGGAGCGAGATTCGACTTCAACCCTAGCCACTTTGAAAGATATGAAGGGGACTATAAAACTTTTAAATGAGGAGATTGCGTCTCTTCAGTCTGAAGTGACAAGATATAAGAGCCACCTGGACCAAAAGACGAAAGAGTATGATAATCTGAGGGAAGATTTGGCTTTACGATTAACCACCTCAAAACAAGAGATTGCGGCACTCACGATTCGGATGCAAAAAGGACTGGATGAAACAGATCAGAAGAATGGTGAACTAGAGAAAGTTATGGAAAAGGTTAAAATCCTCACCCAAAGTAATACTGATTTAGAGAAGCGGATGAAAGTCATGGTAGAGGAGAAAACTCAACTGCAGGACGGAATCAAGCCTCTGAAAATAGAGTTGAATAAACTGGTGAAGGGAAATGAAGGTCGCCAGTTAGATCACGACTTGAACAGCCAGTGCATAGGGGATCTAGTCCAACCTCTAAAGGACGCCCTACGCCGCGCGGAAGAAAAAGAGAAGGAAAGCAGCAACCTGAGGAACGAGATTGAAGTTCATACCCAAAAAATCAGTACTCTACAACCAAAAGCCGAGGATAACGAGACCACTAAACACAATAATGGTTCGAAACTTCAAACAATAGATTTTGAAGCTAGAACCCAAACACAGTCCCTGGCAACGGTTTCCGACTTTGTTATCCAAAAGGTAGCAGAGCTAGAAAGGAAGGTTGCATGTCTTAATGAAGACTTGAGCGAAAGAACAAGACAGCTAGAAGTTACAAGAGACAGTCTTGCAGAAGAGAAGAGACAGCTTGAGATGGTACAACAGTCGGTGAAAACTAGGGAAGTTTGTCGCGAGAGAAGCCGAGAGAGGCACAATAAAGAGGTCAAAATGCTTCGAGAAAAACTAGAAGAACCCGCACGAAGAAAAGTGCTCGACAAGAAGCTTTTCCCAAGAGACGCCCAAACACAGACTAATGAGCTTCAAAACCTTTGCGATCAAGATCCGGCGACCGACAATGAGCAACTCAAGATAAGTTTAGCTGCGCAAAAGCAACGCGAGACAGAACTACTTACCCAGGTCGACCATCTTAAGCACGAAATAGACAGTCTCACGAGCGAAGTTGATGCATTGAAAGAGGACAAATCATCGCAGGGCTTGAAGCTACAGCTTAGCGAAAAGGACGCGCATGGCAAATCCCTTCACGATAAAATTCAAGCACTGCAAGATCAAATAAAAATACTAACTGATGAGAAGAAAATATTCAGAGAAAGAGATGAGAGGCAATGGACAGATATCCATGAGTTAGAAAAAGAAGTGACTCGCCTCCGCGACAAAATCTTCGAGCTGGAGGAAACAGTAGATGAACCGCGGAGTGTGGAAGCAAATAATACGGATAGGATCCTTGAGAAAAATGCACACATTGAGCAGCTAGAAACAAATCTGGCCGAAAAAGAGCGCCTCGTTGTCCAGCTCATTGAGTCGCACAGGAGGGCCGAGAACGCCGGCAGATCGGAGTCCATCAAGGTGGGACCAAGGCGAGACGCCAACGAAGACGATGTCATGACGGCAAGCACTTCTCCGCTTACGGCGGGTACGTCAAACATAAGCAGCATTGGCAATTTACACTCGCCAGGAACAAGTGAACAGGTAACTGTACGAGAGAAAACTCATTCTCAAGAGCCGCGGCGGGAAAGAATCAATTATGATGGCCGGCCTGGCGGGGAAAGAGACACGCTCGCAGCAGAGTCTCCTCATGAAGGCCCCCGACGACAAACAGCCCACGCTGAAGTAGTAGCAGGAGAGAATCCAGCAGTTGACAAAGGGGAGAGCTCGAATCAAAGACTCCCAAATCTATTAAAGAAACTGCCTGACCTCACCACAAATTTTGCAACCAAATCGGGAGGTTCACTTCCTCGGATAACATATCGTGCAACCAATGGTCAGCGAGCAATAGCCACGCCAAAAGACAACCGCCTATTACAAGGTCCAGCCAACGCTGATGAAACGAATAATGGGAAAATTGGGAACTCACATACCCAGGTAAAGTCCCCCAAAAGAAAGCGAGATCAAAATGATTATGCTCTCGACCCGGTTTCGAAGAACATGATGGCCTTAGCACCAAAGCCCAGGACGCGCAAAGTTCGCCGATTCAACGACAAAGCAATTGATGGTCCGCAAAATTCATCTCAAGTGCAACATCTTTTGAACCAAGCGGCCGAAGCCAATGCAGAACGCAACATTTCACAAAGCAATGAACTGGCACATATGCCAAAACAAATCAGACGCCAAATTAAAACTGCTGAAGAACAGAACTCCGATCACTACCCAGGTAAGGATATTGAACAAAAGGAGTTTAATTCAAATGAAATATCTTCCAAGCAGCAACTAACACGCCTGGATCTGCAAACCATGAACAACATCTGGCAACCTATGTCTCAGGATATAAATGATGGAAACAAACTGGATTGTTCCACGCATGACAGGTTGATTGAACACCTCATATTGAAGTTGGATCGGATTTTCGCACAACCAAATGATTCCAAGGGCTGGAATGTTAGAGAGTCGTCAACAAATGCGGACGACTCAGACGCAACATTGGTTCCGTCATTGGTCCGTCGACATTACCGTGCAGAGCAAGAACCCACACCTATACCAGGACTCGGGAAGGTGGTGTCCTTTGAACCAGACGAGACAGCGAAGACCAATCAGATCACAGGCCACGGAACAAGGTCCAGTTACAGCAAAAAGGTGAGAAAGCCGACGAAAAAGAAGAAGAAAGAGGACAAGGAAGCTACCTGCATGGATGATCCGCTTCGATCACCATCACCGAAAAACAGAAAGCGTAAACAACGGGCTTCAGATAAAGCCGAGCGATATAGAATCAAATTGAAAGGTCAAAAATGGTCGATCGACGGCATTGTCGCAGCGAAGAATGCAATCAGGTACGAAGTTTATCTCAGCAGCCTGTCTGAATCTTCGAATCGTCACATCCCTCTCCTTCAATTACTAGCCATCGGAACCTCGGCGACGGCGAAGCGTAATGCCGACAGTCTAAAAGACTACTGTCTCCACAAACGAATAAGCTTGCATAAAGCCCTTGCCGTAGAGAGAGTAGAAGAGACGCCTAGCCCAGGAAGGTTTGATGTTTTCTTTCGCGATGGCAGCCAAGCCAATGAAACAACGAGCACGCTCTTTACATGGGGCTATCACGTTGCAGAAATGATGGGGCAACCGTTTGCGGAAGACTTTGTAAAAAATAAGGAGTCTGTGATCGAAAAGGGATGGAGGAGAATTGAGGGACATGTTTAAACCATACTTTGGTGCTCTAATATCACCAATCATAGAACCAATTATAGAACCGCACCTTGTCATATCTATTGTCTAGTAAGCGGTGTTGTTTTCTTCGTAATGTGCTTATTTGTTAATAGCTTGGAGCTAATCTTGGAATTCTAAACTCCAGAAATACTAAGCCAGGATGCAAATGATGTGCAGTGAATGGGTCTTTGTGGCAAAGCTATGCCGCTGTAATTAGTCTTGATATAGCCGCCTTCTTGCACCATAGGATGGGACAGCTGAAAATTGTACCTCGTGACTCAGTCAGTGTGCATCATGTATTGGGAGTTAGGACCTCTCCGATGCTAGCCCTGCTCGCCCGCTCTCCCGCAGGTCCCATGCCGAGTAACCTTGAGCACCCATGTATAAAAGACTTACTGATGGCACACACTTTTTGCTGGTCGCCGTATGAGGTTTGTACTTACCTGGTTGTTAGTGCTGGCTGTCGACCTCATTGTAGGACTTCTATTGTCTCGGCTGCATCTTTTGCGGCAACTCGTTGACAGAATCGCCATCCCGCGACCCAAGAATCCAATCAACCATTCGGGCGAGGCAGCGACATGGCCACACTCCTACAATCCTTCGTTGTGGGCTGCCTGGTGTAAAACAAAAGGACAATCGTACCATCACACTTTACTACTATCGGACGACAACAATTATTCCGGGTTCGTGCCACCGAGGGTGACACGATCACTGATAGCGTGCGTCATTATTATTCAGAACCTGGTTGCCATGATTTACTCGACCAAGAATGACGATCCTATAACCAGTTTAAGCACTCGCACGGGACAGTTGGCGATTATCAACATGCTGCCATTCCTGGCAACTGTCGCTCCAGATATCATTTTGATCAACTTCTTAAAGCACAGTAGGCACCAAATACTTTGGATCCACGTCTTATATGGCTGGGTTATATGGTATGAGATAGTCATTCACGTTACTGTTTCCTTATTTGCCACATCACAGCTTGGTGAGTTGAGCACCGCCGCCCTTAGGGTCAGTTTGGTTCATAGTGGCTGATTGCAGTTTGTCAGAGTCGTGGGCCGATTTCGGAATGGCGTTCTTTGGTTTTCTGGTGAACAAAGCAGAGCCCACATACTATATATAATACGCTGACGTTCAAATGCAGACTTCTTTAGCTTTCTGTGCTCTCATTGTTTCTGCGGGGTCTTCAAAGTTGAAGCTACCAAGCATCCCCGCCCATCATATAACGGTGGGGCTCATCAGCGTTGCGACGTGTACATTGCATGCCATCGGGAGCAGGCTATCTGCAATCATTTGCCTGGGCCTCTTTGTACTAGGGCTGTGGAGTCTGACGTCTCGCGGGAAATCAAGACAACTGCCAACCATGAAGCCGCAAGACTACCTACAGAAGCCGCAACGCATGCGGGAAATACCCGGCACTAAGAAGGTAAACGGATGGCTGAAGCTTATCATTGACATGCCAAACACTCACGGTAGTCCATACTTCTTAATCAACGGAGAGCCTATCAGAGCAGCCTGGACGGAAGGTGATGGAAGATCACTCGAGACCTGTCGAGCGGTCTTGATTCTACCTGCCCCGGAAAAAATGGCCCCGTTTGAATGCAAAGGTCCATTCCTTATTCCCATATCGCCGTACGCTTATGGGCCTGACCAGCTTGATATCGTTGTGGCCGACAATGGCGTCATTGAGGGCTATTCCTGCTTTCGTTGGCGATGTAGGGTTCTGAACCCGCTGAGAACTAGCACGACTTTGACCTGGTTCAGTAAAGATCTTGAATATTTGCTCCTCTTTCTACCACATTTGGCGACATTGTCAAACTTTGCGTCAATAAGTATCATCTACTATATAGATCCCGCCCTCGACGGAAAGAACCAAGATGAAGGACGACTCGAAGAAGCTATCGACGATGCGAAGAGAGTTTTACTGAAGACAGCTTTTGCAGCCCCGATTCTTGGCCCAGAGATTGCTTCTTTGCGCAGTTTGTTGAAGATGAAGCTGCATTATAGCCAACATCAGTACGGTTAGTTTCTCTGTCTTGCCCAATAGCCCCTCCTTTGCTTCATGGCCACCAGCTTGGGCCCGGTTAGCCTCTAAAAGTCATCCATTACATCATCTGACGTCTTACAAACTCACAGTTATTGGAGAAAGCTTGAGATCGCTTTGTGAAAAGCCCCGATGTGTTGACTCGGAAGAATGCAGCATTTATTGAGGGAAATCAGGAAACAACGTGACAGTGGGGCCACGAGTGGTTTATTTCATCTTCAATGAAAGCTGAAACGCACAATGCCATCATGCAGCTGCTCTGTCGGCAGTTTTTGTAGGAAATATAACGCGGCTTTGCGTTTCACAGTACTTTCAGCAGGACGAAGAAAATGAGTAAGCCCGCTACCCTTAATTGTTAGGCCTCACTAATCGCATTGCAAAAAGAAATCACACGTTAAGGGTGACTCCCTCACTTACTAGTCCTTCATAGCAACGCACTCGAAGTAAACTTTCAGCGCCGTGTATTTTTCCACCGCAGTAGGATTCGGTCAATAGGCCACTGGCTCAGAGTAGACTGCATCGGGCCCCTAACCAGAACGGGCTACCCTACACAGATGGGCCACCCTAGACCGGGGCGCTCAGAACGGCCAGCCACGCGAGCCTGGCACATGCCTTGCTTCCTTGTCCGTCATTCGAAACAGCAGTCCGATGGCTTTCGTCGTCATCAGACTCACTTAGTCTATCTCCTCTGTCCAAAATCTAATCCATATGCACTTTCGTACCAGCAGGGTTAACCGTGTTAAGTCACCTTTGAGGCACAAATTCTCACAACTTCTGGAAACAAACGTTAGGTAGGGTCCGATCTCTTCTAGTGTTGATAGAAATTCGCACTATGACGCTGTAGTATGTTATAGGTGAATCACGTATATTAACCCATATGGGCAGTTGGTTGCGGCTAATCATTTATCGCCTTTTGAATCCCACGTCTGAGACAATGTGTACCATGCATTGTGTTTACTATAATTGAAGTATCCTCAGGTCCAACCTTATCCCGACGTTCTTCGTTAACCCATCAACTACGAAAGCTCCCTTACAGCTGCCATACCAACCTCGATTATTATTGATTTCCGTACTGCTTCGACGAACTCAGAATGACAGACCAGAGATTCGACTTCGTCATCCATGCATCCTCCGACGCGAAAAGGGAAGCTTGCATGGAAGAGCTTGAGAGAAGCACTTGGGTCCATGGCAGGTCTTATGATGTCGACCTCAAGGACGGTGCTTGTTATTTCAGCTTGAGATCAGCGGCGCCAAAGGAGGCTGGGATTCCTCCTGTGTACCTTGACATGCATGACTGGGCAGTTCAATGGAGAGAACCTCAAGGCGCCAGTAGACTTCATTATAAGAAGGGGGAGAGATTTGGCATTTACGTAGATCTACAAGCAAACCTATGGATTGATGGCAGTTGGGATCACCACCACGGAAGTTTTGGGAAAGAAGACCACCTTTCTCGGGTTCAGGCAGCCCAAGAAGCATTTCCTGACGCAAAATTACACCCAAAACCCTCTCTAATGAACGGCTGGGTTTTAATCGGGTGACGAGAAACACGGCAATGCCACCACAGGAAGCTGTTCGGGTATGAAAGAGTCGAAACTTATTATAGCTTATCGCGAATCTAATTACTTGTTCGTTAATCCCGGCGGCAAAATTCTCTCATGTGGGTTAAATCACATTTAAGGTTTCAATTAGTGTCTAGTAGTCGTATATTAATCCACTACAAGCATTTGAAGAGATCATCACTCGTCTAGCTCACGCCACATGCTATTGTTAGCAGCAACCGATACTTACAAAATCAACTATAACAGTCCATCAGCTACGAAGGAATGGGTGTAATGTAGAAGTCACGTGCTTAGTACTTATCACCTTGCGATGAACCTAACACATTGATGTCCAGGTCTGTCCAGTCGTGTTGGGCTTCTCCTCACCTCGCCTGCTGTAACAGTCGAGTTAGAGGTTCCTAGATTTGCGACTTATTATAGATATCTCTGTTTTAAACGTTCTAAAGCGTTTGGCGTCTAAATAAAGCCCTACTATCTGCGTTGCTAATCTTAGGTGTCAAGTTATACGATAAGGACCAGCTATATAAACCTTTATAATGCACCGATCAGTGCTTTATACCTCAACGGACTTAAACAAGGAGTTCTGACCACGTTCGATTCTCCGTAACTCTCTTGCTTGTCCGTGGCCTACGAAGCTTGAAAAGAAAGGAAATAAGAAGCTTTCTCGATCCAGCACTCGATTAGTATGAAGTCCATTGATGATTTGCTCACTTGGGCGAATGAAAATGGGATCCGCCTCAACGGCATAAAACCGAAAGAGATACCCGGACGTGGCATAGGTTTTGTGGCAACACGCGAGTTGCAGGTAAAATCACCCATAGCCGCACTTATTCTCATGTGGCTGATGCCTTACTACCTTACACCTGTACTAACAATGTTCAAAGAAGGACGAGATTGTTCTAGAAGTTCCGTCCGTACTCGCGCACAGCTTATATGACGTTCCGGAGCATATTGCGAGGCCCCTTTCACATGCTACGGCGCATTGCAACCTTGCGGTTGAAGTTGCCCAACGTATTGTCGACAAACAGGTTGAAGCTTGGTGCTTCGTGACACAGCCACTATGTGACCTTGTAAAGGCATATCCATTGTTTTGGCCTGAAGAAGTCCGACGCAAGCTTCCTAGATCTGCCAGAGATCCCCATTTCGAGCTTCGCCAAATGTTCGATCGGGACTGGGAAATCGCTGAAGCGGCTTACCAAAAGCCGTTGAAATTTGAGACTTTTCAAGCTGCCTGGATCATTGTGAACACGCGGCAGTCTTCCTATTACACAAAGGAAATGCAAGACCTCCCACCAGAGGACCAAATAGCTCTGTTGCCACTGGCGAGTCTTTTCAATCACGCACGTAAAGGATGCAAGCTCAACCGCCTCAAGCACAGCTATCAGTTCCAAACAGCTCACTCATACAAAATCGACGAAGAGGTTTGTTCATGTTATAGTGATGATAGCACTAATGATGAATTACTCGTTCAGTACGGGTTTCTCATGGATGATAACCCCAGCGACAAGATTTTCATCGATGATTTTATTTTCCCAAAATTAAGCACAGAGCAGCGAGCCCGGTTACGAAAGAAGGGCCTTTGGCAGCAGTATTCACTTTTGGCTTCTACTGCCTTCAGTTCCAGGACACTGGCCATGTTCAATGTGCTCGCAAACCAAGGCAATAGCCAGCGAAAAGTTCAGAATGTTGAAATTGAGTCACAGCGAGAAGCAATCGAGCTTCAGTGGAAGCCAGTGCTCAAAGAAGCATTGGAAAGCACTGAAGACGTACTGGAGGAAATTAGGCGACACCGGCTGTATTCAAAATATCCGCTTCTGGAAAAGCGTTGGGAACAAATACGTTCCGTTGTTGAACGTAAGGTAAATGGTTCACGCAGGGATTATGACTACGTCGCTGCAACGTCCGGCTCGAAGAGCTACGCGGAAAAGGGGTCGGGGAGCGGGGCAGGTTCCGCTCTCTCTTCGCCGTTATAGTATTGTAAATAACTGCAAACTTGGTGAGGTGGGCTCCGTGAGCAGGTAGCTCAAAAGGTTCTAGATGGTCTTGATACGATTGGTCTGATCTTCTGATCCCTAGTACTCCGCGCCTTGAAACCAGAAACTTGCTCTCGCGTCCCTTCTAATAGCCAAATACTATAATCAGTTATAGACCTCCTAGAGATATCTCGCTCGTTTCGTATGCTCTCAGTATATGAACTATATTTGAAGGCCCTGTGATTACTAGGTATATAAGAAGAGGCCGACAAAGTTTTTAATTAAGAAGTACCTGCCGCATTATCCATACGATATACTTTGACTCTGACATTTGCTCAGGTCATGGCTTCTTCTAACGCATGCTCTTCAGTGAACGTAGGCACAGTCTATGTCACCCCTCACGAGCAGTACTCGAGCTCCATAGGAGTCTTGGGCTGCAAGATAAATACGAACCGGGTCGCCTACTGGCCGCATTCGATCAGCTGTAACGATCTATGTCTTAAATTATCCAAGGATGATCGCTACATCTACATCCTCCGTATTGATACTTCTGGAGGCTCATACGATATTTCATACGATGCTTGGAACTATCTCGGCTTCGGAAAGTCTGCTATTGAAGAGCCTAACCAGGGAGGGGGTTTTTACATCAACCACGAAGTTGTCCACCCGTCAAACTGCAGCCACCTTCTCGACAAGGAAAGACTGCCTTTAAGTGCGGCCAACAGTATGAACTACCTGGCTTCGTGTCTTCTCAATGAGCCTGATAGCTGGGTATCTCGGCATCATGTTCTTTATAATATCGCTGATCCCGTCTGTAAATGGGGCGTTGACGAGGAATGTTGGCTCAACCTTGAAGCAAGCAATCAGCCAGAGTGTCCTAGCGAGCTAGGCATTCAATCAGCGCTCGACCTCGAAGTAAAAAATATTATCTATGGTACGGGTGAGATAATAAATGCTTGAGGCTCATACTTTGTTGCTTCTTTATCATAGTTTCATTACTCCATAGTAATTATATCGATATATGATCTCTGTGGATTATCGAGTATATTATAGAAATAGGGTTAAGATAGGGCTAGGGTTGTTCTAGTAACTATGAGAAATTCATTATTAATTTTCTTGAGAATCAGATAATATCGAACTGATTCCTTCGTGAATAAGTAAAATTATAGGCTTAATATATAAAGCTATTCTTACCTGCTACAAATGGATCTGCCAGATTATAATATACTAGACCGAAGAGACGAAGTTTATTATAGGACAAGATAGCAAGTGATTTGAGAGTAAGATTATATTCATTCTGCTGCTCGGCAGAGTGTTACAAATGTTAACAGAAGCCAAACTAAGAAGCCCGTTATCGCACAGCGGGCAGCCTCATGTTACTTGGTGAGTGATGACTCGTAGCTGGCTCGTTGGGGTAACAAATAGATACGTGTCAGTAATATTTGGGCTATTTGTGTTACGGAGAAGCGGTGGATCTACTAGAATAATATAAATGAAAAGCATTTCCCGGTAGGTTGATAATCGAAACATCTGCGGTTTAGCTGCAATTCAAAATGCGGCTAATTTTCTTTGTGGCTCTGATCACTACGACTGTCTTAAGTGCAACGACTGTGCTTGCTAGATATGTAAGTGTCACATTTGTACTTGGTAACTGAAAGTATCCACTGACGGTCGTTTAGCCTCAGAGTACCAGTGTGGGTAGACGCCCTCCCAGGCTAATATATGATACGGCTAAAGTATTTCTGCTAATACCTGGAATAATCTTGTAGACAATATGTGAGATACTTTGTGCTATTAAATGTGAAGGTAGCCAGACATGCGCGGACCTGTGTCAGGCAAGTTGCGCTCTGGCACAGAGTGCTGAAGAGTGATGGTCGTTACCCTGTGCACGCAAGAGAATTATAATATATTAAACAAGGGATACCATTGTTATACTGATAGATTCACGCATACGTAAATAGTATCAATACATTCATCTTTCAGCCTTCCAGCTTCGCCGAACCCAGTTGCGGCAATGCGGACTTTCCGGGTCTGAGTCTGCAGTCCAAGCGAATTGCTACTGCCCTTGCGTGTTGGAATATTCACGTGCCTCTCGGCTCACTAGGAATCAGGTGACTGCATGGGAGTACCTGATTAGTCGAGCTTTTGGAGTGAGGCGAAACGGAATAGGCAACTTCAAGCCACTGCACTCAAAGAAAACTATACAGATCCTGTATATATGTCTTTAATCGTGGCCTATGAATAATCTACAGATCTTTCGACACTAATCATTAAAGACCCATTCCACGTCGACGCGACCCTTATCGAGACTGTCCCAAAGAGAGATGAATACCTTCTTACTGACGTCAATATCGTTGAATGCACAGCCCATGCACTTCTCTTTAACAACAGCGGTAGCAGTTCGACCATTGGCTTTGATAGTAATAGCCTTGCCACAAAAAGGATTGTCATTGGATTGTGTACCCATCATAAAGTGAGAGAGAGCAACGACATTTTCTGAATAGTCCTTTCCAGTGAGTTCCTCGCCGCAAGCACTCATACCCAAATCGTAATACGTGAGCTCTCCGAAGTGGGTTTCTTTATCAGTACTGGCGTTTGCAGCTTTGTCACTGTCTGCAGCGGCAGACGAGAAGGGTGGGTGTGGATTATCAGGCTGTGGTGAGGGAACCGCTGGCTTGTTGTAGACATTTCCGCAGCACGGCGCAGATTGGTACCCGCCTGCACCATCCGGGTTGCAGCGCTGTGCGAAAGAAACGATGAATATTGGTGCTAGGGCGTACAAGATCAAATTCCCCCGCTTCATCCTTGAGTTCATGTCTGGAGAAGACAAGCACACTGGGGTTTTATAGAATGTGGGATATAGGCAACCGAGATACGAAGAAGAATGTGTTCACTTACGCAAGGAGCTTGTCCGGTGGTTCTAACTCCCCCAAGTTCTCTTTTTGGAGTCAGCATTTGTGTTTTTAGACGTGATGAAAGTGGCTGTAATAATAAACGAGGGGGATCCTACATTTGGAACTGTTTTATAACGCTATTAGGGCTTGCTGCATGCTTCAGTGCTTGAAGCCACTCATCAAGTCGCCTAATATGCTCCTGTCAGCTGTTGATCAACATGTCAGCAGTGAAATATTCGCGGCTCATCCGTGGGTGTTGCCGATCAACTGTATAGAGCGAGGCTAATGGTCACTTAAGTGTGCGTTCTGCTTGTCAGACTCCCATGGCACCCTAAGGTACGGAAGTGGCTAGTGTGGGTTTTATTTGATCATTGATAGCAGTTCAGTCAGTAAAATAATTCTGTATGACTTGTGCCCAATTTTGGCCGACCTTGACCAAGCAGCACGATACACTGGAATGTCTGTGTCATGTGGCAAGTTTCTTTTCATGACTAAGTGGAAGGAGGTGCCACAGCCGAAGTAATTAAGTATAGTGGCTTGTTAAGTTGAGCTTAAGTTATGGAGTTGCTGTTTTTAGCACAGCGGCAGTGGATGATTGGTTAAGCGCGCCATGTGCTATGAGTCTGCACCCCGACGCTAAGTTCAATGAACGCAATGGAATGCTGCTCGTCTGCGCTCTCATTATCTCAGACACTCAATCTCAAAATAGGCTTCCAAAGCCACCGATAATGTTGATAGCCCTCTGAAGGGATCAAATATCCTGCGACTTCTTGCTGAAAAGTGTAGATTACTCACAGACAGCCGTCCCCCTGTTCTAAGATTGAGGCTTCATGACGATGTTAAGATTGGTACCGTGTCCACGGCGCCCCCATGATACCGCCAGCGTGCAGATCAGCCCGCTGGTTACATTCAGCCAAGATCCATCCTTTCCCCAAGATTTCCTAATTTCCCCGGTGCATAACCGCTGTGGCTAGTATCAATCTCACAAGATTCATCTTTCTGACTCATTTCCGAGGACGCTTTGATAATGGGGAAACCTGCCGGCAAGTGTTTCGGGTTTCCACTTGGCTGAGTCGCGAGGGGCTTCCAATTGCATCATCAACCAGACTTGCTCGAGGGTCAAACCTTTCGCCTCTGGAACACAGAAATGAGTAAAGATGAGGCCGGCAAAACTAAGACTCCCCCACAAGAAAAAGGCTGCCGACTGACCATGTCTATGATCATCTCCAGTGACATAAGAGGCAACAACAAGGATGACAAGCTTCCAAAGCCACTGAGCAGCAATACTAGAGCCGACACCGCGAGATCGTGTCTCCGACGGGATTATCTCACCAGCAACTACCCACGAAGCTGGTCCCCAACTGCAGGCGAATAAACACACCGCAATAGCGATCATAGCGATCTGTGCTTTGACAGCCATCCTATCGTCGGCTGCCCATCGGCTGCCATCCTCAGCTTGCTCCTGGTGGCTTGCATCGATACCCACGGTGACACCGACTATGGCGGTGATGAAGTGGCAGACAAACATGCCCAAGGCACCGGCGGCAAGGACTGTGCGTCGACCGAAGTAGTCGACCGTCCACATGGACAGAAGCATTGAACAGACGTTGACGATTGCCAAGATGAGAGTGATGAGAAGTGGGTCGTTGACGGCGTCGATGGATTCAAGAAGCGGCGTTGTAAAGTGCAAAATAAAGGTGATGCCAGACCTATGCTCGAGATGATCAATTAGTGGTGAGAATGATATAGGGTGGCGAGGTAGTCGAGTGAAAACCTAACGGGCCTATGTTACGAGGGGAAGTACGCACCACTCGCGCATCGTTTGCGTCAAGATGCCAACGGTAACCGGACTGGCGAGGACACCGTTATCCATCCCGAGTCCACAACTCCGCAGCTTCTTGCCCAAATTATGCACCCAGGCATAGAAAGTAGCAGGACTCGAGCGAACCTGGTCGTTTTCGATGATGATTTCCAACAACTCACTTTGAACAGCTCCGTGAGACTCGCTGAATCCACGTAACCGAGCCAAGCAAATGAGTGCCGCCTCCTTCTCGCCCTTGCGAACAAGGTATCGAGGAGACTCTGTCAACTGCATGATCCCGGCTGCGAGAACGAATGGCCAGAAGAACTGAAGTCCAACAAGAATACGGTAGACACTAGTGTCGTTGTAGCTGTCAACGGCATAGACGATGATGGAAGCCAACAAGAAGCCGATGGCAGCACACCACTGGAATCCAGCTATACAAGCCCCACGGATTTTTCGGGGACACTGAAATTTAGACACAACTGTTAGCAGAATGAGTGCTCAATGACCATTTTTACTCACGGTTTCCGACATGTAGAGAATAGTGCCAGCTGATACAAACCCAATGCCGACCCCGGCAACCAGGCGACCAGCCACGACAGCCCCGAGAGCGTCGCATCTTCCAACGCCAACCATCATCTGAACTAAGACGCCAGCGGAATAGAACACACAGCCGGCGATGATGGTCCACCTCTGACCGACTGTTTCGGCGACGTAACCACTAGCGATAGAACCGAAGAAAGCGCCGCAATACAGTATAGATATGACGAGAGCGGTCTTGCCATCGGTCAGCTTATACGCATTACTGCCTTCGACAGCTTCGATCAAAGCGCTAGATCGAACGATGCCATTGATACTGCCATCTTCATAGCCCAGTAGGAGACCACTAATGGCGGCAAAGGCAGTCAGGAGGGTATGTCCAAATGTCGTTGGCGCCTCGACACGATCAATGTTGCTGGCCGCATGGGCTCCAGTACTAGTGGTCCCATCTCTGTTCCTGCTTGTGGAGTGAATGGACCGGTAGTATTCAACAGACATGTCGTTGATGATGATGGTGGGGGGGCAGAAGGTGCTTTGACAGGGGGAACAGTGAGTTGAAACTGGCAGTAAGATAGAAGTAAAGCAGAAAGGGACGAAATGACAAATGTAAGTTGTGGTATTTATAAAGGAATTTTCCCCTTATTGCAAAATATCGGGCGATGGAACAATCGACAGTCAAACAGAAGCTCTACAAGCTTTTGTCTCATCGTCATGTCCTGGGCACTGGTTGATGATCCTCTTCCAACCATTTAACGGTATCGATATAGGTTTCAACTAATAATCTAACTTAAATTGCAACAACGTCTACGGGCTGCTGGAGCTCTAACGCAGTAGTAGGTTGGAAGAAAC